>VXAY01000696.1:576042-605217 GCA_013399855.1 Oxyruncus cristatus | reverse complement strand
CAGCCGGGGAGGAGGAAGCCGGGCCTGGCCCAGGACGCCTCGCCTCGGGAAACTCCCCTGACGTGGCAGCCGCGGCGACAGCCCCGCCGGGACCGCGGGGGGAGGCACCTGCCGGCCGGCACCGCCCCGGGCCCGGCCCCGGAACTGCAGCCGGGCGGCAGCGGGGTGCTGCGGTACCCGGGCCGCGGCTCTGCTGTGGGGGCTGCAGGAGTGAAAATGCCCCCTCTGCGTGCCAGGCTCGTCTCAGCCCCCACCCACAGAGGTGATGGGTTGAGGTGCTCAGGACTTCGTGGTTTGAAAACCATGGGTCTGAAAACTGGGAGTTTAGAAAAGGGGCACCGAAGACCCCACAGACCCAACGCACGCCTCCGCCCAAAAGACTTAACCGTGCTGTAAGACTTAGTAGCATCTTGTTCGTTGGTTTTCAGGACTGTGAAAGACTGAAATGGTGTCGTACGCCAATGATTGTTAGTTTAGGGAAGAATTAGCAGCAAGAGCTTAACTTGATTGCCACCTTTTGTTTGCATCTACAACTTGATTTCTCTGTCACCTGATTACAGGCACTGCACACTTGGATAGCTCGTTTAAGAATTTATAGCTAAGGAAATATCTAAAGTGGTCAGAATATCAGCAGTCTCAGTTTCCCTTTGATTCAATACAAGCTGTAAATAAGAAACCTGTCTGAGCTCTTAACATGCTTGTTTTCAATAGCATAAGCTTGAAATTCACATCTAACTCGTATTGTCCTTCATTTATGAAATGAATTGTCCTTAATTTCATCTATGTTACTTTTATATTCTTCATAATCATCTTAAAAATTAATTTTTTTCATGTTTTGATAGTTTTCTTTTCCTCTTTCCCTCTGTGATTGAACAGAATGGAAAAGAGTTGTAAACAAAAACATTTGAGCGGGCACATTATTTTCACCTCCTCATGTTCTCAGAATTTCAAAACAAGGCGTTACTCTTCCGTTTCCTGTTCTGTTGCACAGTGATTTAAATAAAGAAAGCAACTTTACTCCACCTTAACAACTAACAAAATTTTGGAAGGGGCAAAGTGATTGTCCTTTTTACAGGGCAAAGCACTATGAATAATAAAAAGCATCAATAATGTATAGCATCATTAATGTGTAGCAGAAGGGAAGGGATGATGTCAGACACTGGGGTTCCCTCCAGGGTACATTTAATGGTCAACAATTCTTTATGTCATCTCAGCATTTCTAGCTAATGATGGCTGATCTGACCACTCCAGATGATGAGCTGCAGGCACTGGGTGTCATGTTCACAAACTATTTTGGTCGTTTTTGGCAGATACGTCCCATCCTTCCTTGTTTCCCAGAACCGTTTTGATGTGCTGCAGGAGAAGGGCTCTGGGTCCATCTGTCACTAAATCGTGACCTTCCCTAAAGTAGCAGAGCAGTATTTTGCATTCAGAAATCTGGATTTCCATGTAAAAAGTTCTGGGATCCATTTTGGTAGAAATTAATTTTTGAAGTGGTTTTATAACGTGAAAAATATAAAGTGTTAGTTGTTATGAAATTCTTAAGGGCAACGTGGAGTTCAGCTTTGCCTTCTGGACTCTGCCCTTTGACCCTGGCTGCCCTTACAGTGTCATTTTATATAGTTCAAGGAGGAAGCATCTGCAGTTAACATGAAACTTGGGCTTTTAACTGAAAAGGATATGTAGTCACTGTAACTGCATGACAGCTAAGCAATATTGAAAATAAGCTGAATAGACTTAAAGCAACAGAAATTCACTGGGAGGAGGCGTGTGTTTCCCCCATTTAAGTAAGCTACCGTGTGGCCTGGCTGAGCGCTGGGGGAATCGCCATGAGATATTGTGCAGAGCTAGCAGTACAAGTCTGCTTTCCTTCTCAGACGTACTGTTAGTTAAAAGTCAGAGCTGCAGGACATGAATGCTGCCAGATGAAGCTGCTGATTCCTGTGAGGTAGTTGGCATGTGGGTAGAGATCTGGGGATTAATTCCCAGCCCCACATGTCAGCAGCTGCTTGGGACAGATGAGGAGCAGGCACCACAGAGCTCTTCCACAGTCAGTGTTGCCAGTCAAGAAGCAGTAGCCTCCCTCCTCTTCCTGACTCTGGTTAAAAATGGCCTTTGGATTTGTGTTTTCATCTGCCTTTTGTTTAGACTTTTGCAGGAAGAAGCCATTTTGTGCTAGAACTTGTGGATTTTTAAAACCAAATGCCAAATATAGTAGCAAAATTGCAGTCAAATCCTACATGCTGGCAGCACTTCATGTAGCTTGTGTATCCTGTCATATGATCTAACTTGGTGAAAAAATAAACATGCTCAGCTAAGGCACATAGAAACTGAAAGTTTGTGTGAACACTGCTGCAGCAAAGATTTTATTATTTAATACTGCACTGAATCCTTGCAGAAAGATTTTGTACAACTTCATCAAATTGGTTGCAGCACAGCAAGAATCATCAGTTTTGATAATTCACAATATTAAACATTGTGTGGTTTTATTAGTTTTACATTGAAGTAAGGCTGTAGTTTGACAGAAAATAAATAATTAATAATGTCTAAATTTTTTAATTTTCTGTTTTCTGAGAAGACAGTTTTACTCATGTTTCTATTTACTTTTCTGTAGTTATCTTCGGATGAAAACAGAGACTCTGATAGACCCACTTAACTTCAGAGCAAAGGAGCATATAGGCCCCTCTGTTGCAAAAAAAAAATTCACAATTAATGACAATCATAAGGTTTGATAAACTGCATAATTCTTCAATTGCAGACATTTCCACTGTGAAAGAAAGGCCAGATCAGAATAAACATCTAGGCAGAATTCCGCTGAACACTTGCAGACTATGGATGTACATGACTGAGCTAATTTCCTGAGGCTTACTCTATAACTAATGGAGAGAACTAGGAGCTTAAACACTAAAGTTCTTGTTGTCTGGAATAGATGTTAGCTGTATATCCAACAAATCAAGCTTTAAAAGTTTCTGGACTTCTCAGTTAGCTGCAAAGGAAGCTTAAGCCAAGTCATCTGTGTTCTAGACCACTCTAGTTAGGTATTTTTATATGTATGTATAGCTGATATATATAGCTCTCTGTATCTGAGAGAAATATATCCTGCATTTCCCCTCAGTTTAGAAGCCTCTTATTTTAACAGTAAGATTCTTGATGAACTGACTTTAGAGGTCCAAGAAAGGAGCTCAGCCAGTAGAAAAGGGAATCACAAAGGTCAGCATGTGGAGTTGGGAGGATGGACACTAAGAAGAGGGAGTTACTCTCAAAACCTCTCCTTTCTCTGGGAGGCAGGACACCTGTGTGACACAGGGTTTCAGTATTTGCACAAGGGTCTGATGCAGATCTCAGGAATTATGCTACTTAATGTGACACTGAGCATTTATTTATTTGTCTGTGCAGGTCATGTAATTGTATGAAGTAAGGTACATTTCAACAGTGCATACTATGTTTAGTACCTAAAGTCAGAGTAGGGTTCATATGCTTTGTAGGCTGTCTCATAAACTCAGCTACAAATTATTTATTCTAGAGATGGTTTGAGATCACAAAAGCTTATGATAATACATTAGTTCTTTGTACAAAGCATTCACACCCTGCTTTTACCAATTCACAAAATGTAGAGTGGTTTGCCTCATTTGTAACGCTACCCTTTCAATACAGACAGTTGGCTGGAGAATTAAACTCTAATGGAATTAAGGAATCTAATATTAATATGTCTATATTGTCAGTAGGAACAGATATGACTCACTTGGAAGAGAAATCATTACTGTGCTCATCAGTGACTAATACAGTCTCAGCTTTTAAAATCCTTTATGCGAATTCAGACCTTGTATGTCTGGATTCAACAAGTGCACCTCCTCCTCACTGATAAAAACAAGCATGGCATTGTGTAACCAGTGCCCTGTAGCAATCGCAGAGATGCATGGTGCTTCTCAGGAAAGCAATTACTGTCTGTTCTTCAAGCTTAGTTCTAAGGCAACCATCTCACAAAATGGGTGGCTTTGCCAGCTGCCTTTCTAATTAACATTATTTCAGAAATGGAAGAAAGAGAATGGGGAAAGAAGTTCCTGGATTGCTTTAACTGCCCAAGCAAGTGACTGCCTGATCTGGACCACTGGTGCAGAGTTGGTGTGCACTACTGCAAGATATTCCACAATGTGAAGTCAAAATAAAGGTACACATTTTTCACCTTTTTTCCTCCTTGAGGAACAGGAAGAGCCACACCAGTCACTTGACTCATATTCCTCTGGCATCATTGCTATAATAGTTCAGATGGCTTCCTGGTTCAGAAGACACGTGCAAAGGCCCAAGTCAAAGCTGAAGCTGTTGTCCAAGTGACAGCTGTTTGTGACTCTGAACTTCCCTGATCTAGTTACTCTATCTTTAGCAGCTATAGATAATAGCAGAAATTTTCTCTGGTGCATACTGTTTACCACGCAAAATGCAGAGTACGCTAGATAGTGGGACAGCAGTTGCAAACTACTCAGATTAAAAATACAGTATCCTATGTAAGGAGAAAAGGCCAGGAACAACATTTGACTCATTCAACCAGTTTTTCGCAACCCTTCTGTTATGGGTGATCAATAAATTTGCTCAATCAAACAGAAGTTGGTATAAGCACATTGACATGGTTAAAAGTTGATGCTTTAATTGCAGGCCCAGACTTGCAAAGGGAGGAGGAATGGGGGTTCTGCTTGCTGGGAAGTGTAATCTAACATGCTGTGTCTCATCTTGTAATGTTGCAAATGACTAACCACAGCGACAATTGACCTTGTGATTCTGTAAGTTCTTTGTTCTAAATATCTTAATAGAAATGGAATGCATTCACAAGTGAGGAGTGAAAGATTGCAACTGCAACAATTTATTGGAAGTTTCATGGACTAAAACCCCCCCTCGGACTGAACCCTAGCAACGGGACCTAGCAACAAGGCTCAGCAACAGGACAAAGCCCGCGAAACCAGAACCAATGTTCTGGAAGCGAAATGGAGTCCAACGATAGACTTGAGGGGGGAGGAGAGTAAAAGGGGTATAAAAGAAGGGTCCAGACTTGTACTCAGGGTGGACCGCTGGCGAACGGGACCTTCCCCCGGTCACCCAGCGCGCTGATTTGCTCATTTGTCTTTTTAATAAACTTTTCCTATCTTTTTAAATTACAATATCTAGTCTCTTGACTATAACACTTCCTCTTCAGAGCTTCAGGCCTCAGATTTTCTTTTTGTCACTTTCTCCTTGTGTGAGTTGCTCCCTATGCCCCTTCACTTTAACTTACTCCCATAAGCTTCCTTCTGGGAAAGGAGCACCTGTCCTCACAATTATTCATCAGGCAGAGGGAAAGCAGACAGGGTCATGTCTGTTGGACTGCCATCAAGCAGTCTTTCAACCCCATCCATTCCAAAAATGTTGCTCACTACTTTAATGGGAACTTGCACGTTCCTGCTTGCATACGGCTGCTTGAATACAGCTCCAACTGACTCAGTAATACCAATAAAGGACTGGTGAGCAGGCTCTTAATATAAAGCTCCTCAAAAAGTGTTTACCAATTGGTGTAAGGATGATTAAAGCTTACTGTGTCATTAACCAAGATATATTGAGGTAACAGCTGTCTTCACCAGCCAGTAAGTATCTGGGACACCCAGGAGTTTCTTAAGTGGTTAGTGGAAAACTAGGGCTTGATTCAATTGCATGCACATAAACATCATATGCCATATGAGGTATCCTAAGGTATGCCAGATATCCATATGGAGCAGAAAGGTATGATATGGGATACTGGTGTGGATCTGAACAAAGCAGCAGCACAAAGCCAGGTGAAGTGCTAGAGCACCTTCAGTGGCATGAGGGACCCATGTGGGCACCTGGACTAAAGCCCTGTGTAAGCAAAACAGTCAAGAAAGCCCAGAGGATGGCTCTGCTGACCGAACACGCCTTCCCCCTGGCAAATTGCATTGCTCTTTGGGCTTCAGCTAACTGTGTTGAGCTGATCTCCTCTGCCTGATAGCAAGTCACCTCCCTCTGCAGTTTTAGCTACTCGGGCTCCACTGCTAGGGCTCAGCCCCGTGGCCCTGGCTCAGCACACTCAGGGGAATCACTAACGCTACTTCATGAGAAAGAGCTGCACAGCACAACCAGACAAGATAAGGCACAAACAGAGATGGAGGTAAGGCTGTTGAGATGAGGTCCAGGGGAAAAACAATTATGTGAAAAGGCATGAAATGCTGGAAGAAAAAAACAGAGGAAGACTCATCTGGTATCTTACAGGGGGAGGTGAGCATGTTAATGCTTAGTCGAGTGGCTTGCTAGCCATAGCTACCTGTATTAACCAATAAATTATTACTTTACACTCTTCAATTGTCTGTATCCAGTTGCAGGCTTTTTTTTTCCCCTGGCTAAAAAGGTGTCTAGCAAAGTGACTCACAGGGGTGCAGACTGGCAGGGGACGCAGGCTGCAGAGAAATTTTGTTATTCTGAAAGAGAAGTAACAAAAGCTGTAAACAATTGTGCAGGCTGGTGCTGTCATATCTATTCAAATTAGAGGTTTATAGCTTGGATTTTATGGGGGCTATTAATAGTAGCAATATGAAAAAGGGAGATAAGAAAGGAACAAACTTCTGCCATACTGAGGAACTTTCATGAATGCACTCACTTCATAGAAGTGGGAAGCTTTCATGGGAGAGGGTGGACTGAGTAAAGCAGGAAAGGCATTTATAATCTGTCAAGAGAACACGAAATTTAAAGCCAATACTGAAGTTTCTGCATAATGGACTTTATGAAGAATGCAGAATTGAAATATGAAATTACTGAAGGAACAGAACTGGAAAGAGTGCTGAGCAAGGGCAACAGGCTTGGTGGGAGTGAGTTGATTTGTGTGCCTCTGCTGCAAAGCTTACATTCAGCACTTAAGAGTGTGAGACCAAGACAGAATGATGAATGGCATACTGACAGTCTGAGGAAGTTCAAGCAGCTGTAAACAAGACTGAAAGAGAAACAGTAGTTTTTAGTAGGCTGGTAGGAACCAAGGAGACCGGGTATCAGACCTGTTTATGACAAAACATGAAACACAGATAGCAAACTGAGAAAGGTAACACAGAAAATATCAGGGAGAAAACAAATTAAAATAAACAAACTGCTAGAGTCTTTTAAAATGTAGCTATTTGAAGATATGTGCATGGGCTAATGTGCAAATATTAATACAGTGAGCAGTCAAGTGGGATGTCAACCATATGCCACTGTATCAGAGGAGCCCAAAAAAACTTCCCAACCAAGCTTATTTCTCCTTATCCACACAGCTGAAACAGGTGAAATTGATGTGTTTATCTGTAATTGAATCAATTCACATGTGGCTATTGATAAATATTTAGAATCCGAATAAGAAATTTTGGTGTTAATGATCTGCCCACCAAACAGGACAGAGATAAAGCAGCAGTATGATGTAATAATGTCCTGCACATCATTCAGTACAAAAATGGAAAACCCTCAATGTTCAATTCCAGAAAAAAATACTCGGCAATGAATACTGCAAATGACAGGGACAGTAAATATGTTGTTGAAGCAAACAGTCACTACTGTATATGATGCTTAGGGTAGTTTTCTTTAATTCTTCAACTTAATCTGATGATGCCTATAAAAATGGAGGGAGTTGACAGGTTCTTTAAATTTTCTTTTAAAAAATCACTGCAGTATTTTCAAAGAATGAACTCCCTTAGTATAAAACTATCAGGAGTGCAATTTCACATTCAAGAAAATCCAGAATCTTTGTTTTAATGAGAAAATTGTTCTATCAGAAAACATGAGATCTCAAATGATCAATTTGAATTATGCTTTATCAGAGTAGTTTTTCCTGTCAATTACACTTCCATGATAATGCACAGCACGTCTGTAATCACAGATTTTTAGAAACATATTCCAGCACTGTAACATTTTAAATAGCCACATTCCAGTGCATGCTCAAGGATGCATTTTAACTCTTCACAGAATACATTACATACTCTGGGCTGTTGCCTCTTAAATTACTTATAGAGATTTCCTCAGTTATAACAAGTTGTTTGAACCAAAGTTTTATTGTTATTCAGCTCTTGACTTTAAAATGTCTACGGGATACTAAATTGGTCTGTGTTTATTGTAAAACAGTGTTTTTAAAGAGACATGGTTAGCTCAATAATGGTCCCTACCATTTCTAGGCAACTCCAATGATATGTAAAAAATGGGGACTCGTTGATCAGGTATTTTAGAAATACTGGACTATTTGGGAAGTAATTACTTCTTGCACAATTTATAATTTTAGAAAAGGTATCTCAACACTACCTTGTCAGAAGTGGCTCTTGTAGCCTACGGGGTATTTAATTCCTTTAAAATAAGAACTAGAATATTAATAAAATTTAAAAGAGAAAGCAGGAGTTTTAAAATAGTATGTTCT
This sequence comes from Oxyruncus cristatus, assembly GCA_013399855.1. NCBI lineage: Eukaryota > Metazoa > Chordata > Aves > Passeriformes > Cotingidae > Oxyruncus > Oxyruncus cristatus. The sequence goes on along the minus strand of VXAY01000696.1, from coordinate 596,813 downwards.
TAAAAAGAAAAGAACCTTGCATGCCTCACTCAGTGCTCAATCACTTCAGCTAGAATGTGAAAATCTGAGGTACTAATTAGAAAATTACTCAGAAGTGAAACATGAATTATTACCTAACCGGAACATACCAAAGTTAAATAGTAAAACTAATGCATTTTTAGCATTCAATTTTATATTTGAAACATGAGTTATCTGATAAAAATTATGCTTACTCTGATAATATCCAATTAGAAATTTTATACATTAGCTAACATCACCTTCACTAAATTATGCAACATAGTCTGTTCCAAATTCTAGAAGGGACTACAAGAGCTAACTTCACCCTCTTAAGTAAGTTGATAATCTCTAATACAAGGGTATGCTTGACTATATAAAACTCAGACCAAATATATGGAAGCTACATTCAGTTATCATTCATACTATAGCCATTATGATGAGATACTTTGTTTACACAGAGGAGAAAAAAAAGAAAAGAAAAAAAAAAGAGTCTGGCCCCGCCTGGTAAGTGTTCTTAGTCCCACACATTCACCTATACCTGAAGGAATGAAGGGAGAAGGACTGTGACCAAGTAGTAGATCTCAACAAATTGAAAGACAAATGCGTGGCCAGAAATTACGGCAGCCCTTCAATGAATGTCCTGTGGACTGGAAAGCTGCCAAAAGGTGTTTCTTACCCACCATTGCTTTGGTGAACTGTGAAAACAGCTTTGCATTACTTTAACTGAAGAGCTGGTCAGAAGAGCTGTGCAGCGGTAACAGTTCCAAAAGGAATCTGAACTCTGTAGTTTTGAAAAATTCTGGTTTCTCTATAGCTGCTGTCACTATCCTCCACACTGGCACCAGGACCAGTACTTCAACCTATTATCAATGTTTCTTACCTTCTTGAGCACCTAGAACTACATTACTTATCAAGTGAGTCTTGATGGAGCTATTGACTAGCATCTTTTTCCAAGAACTCCATATATACCTAACAGACTCATGCCAAAAGAGCCAATTTGTTCCTAAAAAGCAAAGCCATGTGAATCAGGCAGTGGTAAAGGGTTTGGAAACTACTGGTCTCCCTTTTAGCAGATGTCTGTGTGGAGAGCTTTTGCATTCATGCCAACTGGCTCTCCCAAATCGTGTATTCAGTATGGTACTAGAGCTTCCAGATGTGCCCATATAGCGCATAGCAGCTCTGTATCTGCATACAAACAACTTAGCCTTGCCTAACACAGGTTAAACCCTTCCTTGTTCAACAGAAGCTGGCAACTCTGGGGGCTCCTAACTCACTGACAGACATGCAGCATTATGCCTCACCTTGGCTAAGACAAAAACTTTCCAATTCAACCTTCCCCCGTCTCCAGAGCTACCTCAACTGGTGGCAGATTACCTATGGAAGAGGTACATCTCACGTTACCTGTTTCTGGTGTACAGAAAGCTGCCTCCATTCAGGTCAAGTTCTTCCCACTCCCAAGAGCTGCCAACACCACCACTGGACTGTGCATGCAATTGGTTTGTAGCGGGACTGGTAAAACAAAAGAGATGCTCTTCTCACTAGAAACTATAGTTTTGTATCACTAATTAACAAAAAACCTGGATAAAGAACTTGGAAAGCAAGTATTACTTCTTCTTATGTTTGAGAGTGCTCTGCTGTCATGGGCAATCCTGTGGTAAATCTGTCTATATTCAATATTAAAATAAAAAGTGGTGATGTACACTGATTACTACAGCACATAGATTGTCCAGTCCTCATTTTAATGGTCTCTTCTTGATTTCAATCACAGATGGACCCCTGTTAGAGGGAATCAGAACCCAGTGCTCACATCTTTACGACTGCTTATCAGTACATCAGAACGTCAGGGTGGAAATACATACAGAGTCTTCACTGCGCCAACTGTACATGTGCAGGCTCTCAAGACAAACTTAGCAATGTAACTTCAACTTACAAATACAACACACTTCTCTGAAGCCTTAGAAAAATACCAGTGCAAGACAGAGCCATTTTACAAAACAATTGTCTTTATAGAAAGATATTTTAGTGGTATATGTTGAGGTAAATAATAAAAACAGACCCAAGAGAGGGCATGACCAGTGTTATGGAGAACTCCAGATGAAATTTGGCCAAAAGCCTGTTTTATAAAAGCTAGTATTTACCTACCAGTTATGATCCCTGGTAAGGTGCTTATTGCTGTAATACTTCAAAATTATTCTTCAGTTTACAAATTGAAAAATATACGAAATTAGATCTGTATGAATGTTAGGTTTTAGCTGTCACAAATTTTAAAAGGCATTGTACCAAGTTTTCTTAATTGTTTACTAACCAATTTGATTGTAGCAGGTAAATAAACTACAGCATACATTTTACCTGACATCATGCATCAAAATCACCATAAAAACTAAGTTTATCAAAGTCCAACTCCACAAGGAAAACATGAAAAAGTGCAAATTATGTACCCAGTATTTCTGTCACAGCTGTTTTTTCTTAATATGGCATGAAAAAGGTTTACAGCATATATTAAGAAAATTCTTACAAGTGTTCACCTCATTGTTTATATACACAACATTTTGCTCAAAGTGCTCACTGTATGAAAAAAACTGATTGGATAAAAATATTTAAACAGTGCTTTCTGAACGTTGAGGGAAAAGTCATATAATACATCAGTCCCATTTGTTTTCCTCTTCACTCAGTGCAATGAGATGCAGAATCACATCAACTTCATGAAAACTTCGCTTGCCACATTGCCAGAAAACCGCAGTTACAGGGGCATTCTTGGTGTCCCATTGGGAGTGGGTCTTTTATTTTTCTGCATGTGGCTTTGATGTTTTCGAGATCTTACTACTTTCATTCTTACTTCAAATACTTCTTGTATGGCTTTTCGAAAACAATGGAAATTGTAGTCTATTAATCCTACAGAGACAGAAATGTTTTACATATTAATAAAGAGATTAATACAAATTAGGTAATGAAAAAATTGCTCATATTTTACATTTAGTGAAATACCATACTTCTCTCTGGAGGTCATATTCAGTGAACTGTCCAGGTGTTTTTTAATATGCTAAGCAAAAGCACATTTTGATAAATACAAATAACTCAGTCAGCATTATAGCTTGATACTATGTCCAATACTAAATATACTTATTAGTTTTATGAGAAAACAAAAAGGAATTCATTGGCAGGTATTAAGCTTTAACTTGAAGGGCTTTGAAGAAGTGCTCAACACACTAGAAGAAAACCTGAAATCTTTCATAAAATATGGTGTCATGTTGGAAATCTACTTAACTGTGATAAAAATAAGTAGCATCTAGTAATCAAAGAATTTTCATTTTTTGACAATACATCAGCTTTGGAATCGATACTGGATAGAAATATTACCAAATCTCAGCCACCTAAACATCATCTTACTTTGTAATTGAAAAATAACGCAATAGATGTGCTGTTAGATTACACGCATACGTAACAGGCAGATAAGATTAGCATGTGAGTGGGCTGAATGTAATCCCACGGAAAAGCTGAAAAGCCATACTGGTAGTCAATCGGAAGACTGACTGAGTGCTACAATTGTGTAATACCACAATAAAATTTTAGAGTTTTGGTACTGAGCTTTGACCTCATTCAACGTCAACGCAGTAAGTTTTCTTAACTCAAATACTGCAGCATTCCTCACTTTAATTTCCCTAACAGGAAATGACAGGTATTATAAGTGGACAAAATCAACCGTATTACACTTTGTGATTCTTTTCCCCAGAAATTATTTTCCCTCTCCCAGAGAAAATACTATGTGGAAGTCAACAAGCATGAAAAGTTATAATAGAACTGTACTGTTATAGAGTGCAGCACTATGAAGTGTCCCAACTATGTAGACACAACAACCTGATGCAGTTTTGGACAACCCCTAATGGGCATTTATTGAGAGTGGTGTCTTTTCTCAAACAGAGTTGTTAGTAGGTATGTGACAGTAACACTTATGCTTAAAACAGAAAAAGAAAGTGACCACATTCCACATTTCTTTGTAATAAAAGGCCGTAAGGGTATGAAAGAGACATTGGCCAGTTGAAGTTCTATAAAAAGCTCAATGGCCTGTCAAGCAGCCCAGCAGACATGGTATGAGTCCTGCATTCACAAACACACCAACACTGACTGGTGAATTAATATCACAAGGCAAGCCCAGATCACAGCTCGTTCTTCTGATGAGTTCTGATCTCAGGGCATTTCACTAAGACTATTAACTCAGTGAACATCACGCCAATGAGCAGAGAGATCATGAAATAAGCTTTCAGCGTTCACCTTGACCCGTGTCAGAAAGATAACCAAGGAATTTTAAACACTTTAACTGCAAAATATGAAAGCTGCCTAGGTCCTAAACATGCAACTTTCCAAAAGCCTCATTTCAGATATAAGAAAAGCAAGAAAAGGTTTCTTTCTATCAGCCAGTTTCAATAATTTTACTGTGGTTATGGCACGCAAGCTGTTCTAAATGTGTATGCTGGTATTAACAGGTAAAAATCAATGTCAGCCAAGAGAAACTGAAACATTCTGCTATTGCAGATGGAAGCTTTACTGCACTGGATAAAAATTTTCAAATGATTTTGTATCAGAAAGTCGTCAAATACATTTATGATTTCATCTTAATGCCAGCACAAATACTTCACGCTTTTAAACATGTTATGTAAATTTTATCAGGCTGTACTTACCTTTAATATTTATGATACAGGTAAAGAGTGTTATCAGCTAATAACAACCACAGTTATTCATTAACTTGCTAATAGAAGGGAAAAGCAATGCATTACTAGAAAAGGGAAAAATACCTTTTCTCTCAAAGCTTTCTTCTCTGACAAAACAAACAAGAGCAAGGAATTTTGTCACCTCTTTTAAATAAAGGACAGTTGTATTGTTCAGTTTTATGATTGCCATCGACTCTTTGTCATAAGGAGTTCCAGTGCCATCATCTTTAAGCCTAAAGAGCAATATTCAAACAAACAAACAGAAAAAGATAAGCCACCAGATGAGCTAACAAAAGTACATTGGTTCTTTCACCAAATACTCAAAATTTATGAAATTTTCATTTTAACCTTTCAGGGAGACTCTTCTTCAAACTACACACTTCAGAAACTAAGAAGACAAAGAGATTAAATCATTTATCCAGTCACACACCAAATCTTAGATCTGTGGCTAAAATCAGATTGTTTGATTGCCAAGTGCCTGAACTGGAGCCTTATTTTTTTCCTCTGTTAGTTACCAACCATTTGCCATAATGCTGTTTGTGTTTTTTTTTTAATCAATGCACATATTAGGACTTACCTAAAACACAAGAAACAGTGAGTCTGTACCGATAATTCCAAAACCAGAAACCTTACTTGAGCAGTGGCAACTAATTCCTAGTTTAAGACATCATGAGACTTTGCTCATGAGATGCTGGCTTTTGCAACATCATATCATGAAAAGAGACTTCCTCTTCACAGATGATATGTCATAATGATCACTGTATTAGTTTTTGTGCCTTGTAATTTTATCCTCATTCCTGAATGCACGCACAGATACTGTTAAATGGCTGGTTATTACCAACCTCACAGAACAATTAGTCTCAATAATATATTAAAGTGACAAGCTCCACAGATGCTCCAGGAATAGAGGACAAGAAATGAATTGTAGTATCACGTCTTTGGTCTGTAGCTGAAAAAATGGCAAGCAGATTTCTGGTGATAAATGGTAAATGGCTACACAAAGACAGTGGTGGCATGACATTTTGCGAATAAAGAAGTCCACAAGTGGTGTTGTACAGATAATTATTAAATGCACAGTCTTTTGAACTACACAGCAGCATCTTTCTCAGCATCCTTTATTTTAAACCTCTGAAAAACACAAGTTCCTATACAGTTACTGAAGTGACTACTACAAAATCTGAAACACACAGTAGAATGCACAAACTTCAGAAATTTTAAAAAGGTATTCAACAATTCGCTGTTCTTCTGAAGTTCTAATGCTAATTGCACATCTGCACCAGGACTCTCCCTTGTACCTTCTCCAAGAGTGCAAGAAATCTATCAATGGATACAAATGCACAGCTACCAAAGCCTACCACACTCTAGGCATGCTGTGCTTGGGCCTCCAAGTGTATACAACTTAATGAACTAATTCTTAATGTGCCCCTGCCTTTCCCTGGAACGGCTGGCATTACATTTGGCCAAGAGCCAAGCCATTGAAAATGTAACTTGCAAGAAAATGTATGTGACACCCCAGGAGTCATGTAGGGAAAAGAAGACGAACAGAGAACTGAAGCAAGAGTGAAGCAACTCTCTGAGGCCATTAGAGGCCACTAGCTATTAAACAAAACTAAATATGGCCCCGTTTCTTTTAAAACAGGATGCATCCTTCTGTTAACCCTGTCCCTGAGGAACAAAAAGATAATGTTTCCTTTTATTTTAGGTTGGTGTCTTCCAACTCTTTCCTTCAAGTGAAATTATTAGCATAGAAAGAAGATGTTCACAAAAAAGGCTGAGAAGGAAGCCATGCTTGTTGCTGGGAAGAGATCTGAAGCCTCCCGTTTGTTTTCTGCTTCTCCCCTGTCCTGACAAATTGCACAATGTTGATTATGCCCACATCACTCTAATTTTGAGGCTATTCAGATTCTAGGTACACAGTTTTATGGAAAACATTCACAATTTACTTACCCATATATACAAGAAATGTCAATCACAACATCTATCATATCACAGCAGAGCTCATAAGTTTGCATATCCACTGGAGTACTGTCCGTTGCAATATAGATCTTACTGACTACATCAAATAAAAATGCTTTTTCAATCCCAGAATTCTATTTAAGAGAAGAAAAAGAAAAATAAAGTGGGAGCCAAGTCTTCAAATTAACACCAAGCTTTTTTGTTCCCTTGCCTATTATACAAAAAGCTAGGCTAAAGAAGTAGAAGTTAAACTGCAATCAAGCTCATTTTGAAAGAACTGTACATATAGCACTGTCATATTTGTAGCACACCATAATGCTCACAGACCTTCCAATAGTTTCTGCCTCTGAGCAGACAATGCCTAGTTACACTCCCAAACTTCCCCTCGCAGGAACACACCTGGAGAGATTACATTTATTTTCACTGGAAAATGCAGGGGTAGGGAAAAAAAAAATCTTCCAATTTTGAGCTTTTGGATTTTTGATTGCAGCAATGGACATAAAAAGAGAGACACAAAGTTCTTCTGGCTGGACATGTAAGAAGGTAGAAACAAAGGAAAGAAAAAGCTTATGCACAAAGAAGGCAGTAATGTTCAGGAACAAATTTCTCAAGGAAATGAAAAAAATTTCCCATTGGGGTCTGTAGAACATCTTTTAGGATCGCAGGACAAAGACCAGTATTCTGATGGTGCATTCACTTTTCATGTAGCATTAGTGATTAAAGCCACATTTATAATGCTAAGGTTTGCTAAAGTGATGACAGCTATGTTCCTGACATCCTGCCAAGCTGATTAAGATTCTCTCCATACTGGAGATGTATCATATTCATAGCTCTGAGAGGCTAGCAGGAATGCTAGCTCATACTCTTTGTGCAGATAAGGTCAACTGCCATAAGCCTCTGCTTCCTGGAAAAAAAAATGTGTACTGCTTAACTGAAAACAGTAGCCTTGCTTGTTGATAGCAAGGGATTACACCTGGGCAGTTGTCCCAACATGAAAAACAAGGGCAATTTCCCAGTCTTGCTAAAGCTCAAGCTATAAAATATGCTTTGGGATCCACCTATACAGGAAGACAACCAAGTTTCTCCATCAAACTGAATCGTCTCCATATATGGGCTTCTCTTTTTAACATGGTTTGGGACTGATGTCAGAGCAGTTTTGTAACTATCAAAAACCACAATGAAAATCCCTAACAAGTTTTATTAGTTTTAAAGCTTCCTTTGTAGTTACAGAACTTTTCCTTTATCTTCTTCCTTTTCTAAGTCAATTATTTAACACACAGTTAAGAGACTAAAGTGACGACTCTGCTCTCTGTATTTCCGGAAATAGGTAGAAAATTTCCAACGCTATGTATGCTATTGAACAATGGCCATCAGTATTTTGAGCATTTCCCTCTTAAAGAGGCATCACTCTTCCACCATCATACACAGAGCTAAGGCTGAAAACATCCATTAATAATAACAGAGTATAGAGGTGAATTTCTTGCATTTCCTTATGGAAAAGTCTCTGTGAGTGGCACATTTCAGTAAGTCATTTATAAAAAAATAGTCAAAACGTACACTGTATACACTTTAAGCGGATGGGCTGAAGCACAGGACGTATAAGGAGATACTCAAGATAACTGGCTTTGTTCAACCTGAAGAAGTGGAGGCTCATTGCTGTCTACAAATACCTAATATAAGGGTGCAGGGAAGACAGAGTAAAACTCTTGTCAAAGCTACAGTGTTGAAGGACTAGAGGTAAAAGGTACAGGCTGGAATTCTAACTTGACGCAAGAAAAAAAAATAACCTAAGAGTGATAAAGGACTGGAAGCTTGCTGACCTGAGAGTCTGAGGAGTTTCCACCCTTGAGATACACAAAGCTGAACTGGACTCAGCCATAAGCAACTTGCTCTGACTGGCCTGGCTCTGAGCAGCAGCTGACCTCTAAAGGTCCCTTTCAGTCCATGTGGCTCTATGAGTCTACCTTCTTTGAGCACAAAGGACAAAAATGTGTGCATGTTTATGTTGGTTATTCTGGGCACATATGGTAGTTCTGGAATTTTAATTTTTAAACAACAATTCTGTCAGCACCTCACATAATTCAATTGTCAAATAAGTTTAATCCCAAGATTCACCTGAAATATCAGTACATAGCAGTAGGTAACTCATTGCCAAATACATATTTGAAAATACAAATAATTTCAGACAGAAGAAGTTGGAACATGAGCCCTTTAGTCCTGTTCTTGAGAGTCAATCACAAAATTTTGTATTATATGGAGAGATAGTGACAATGTTAGCTGTACAGCTAAGATGTAATTTACATTATTGAGATGCCTGTGACAATAAAATTAACAATGAGAAGTGATTTTTTTCATCTCAGAACTCCAGCTGCTGCAGCCTGCCTGTACTTGCAGTGACAGTTTACAAAATTTTCATTTTGAGATGTTTGCCATGCCAGCAGTTACACCAGCTAGTAATGGCAGAAATTGGCCTCTTAAACTTAAAACCATGTTTATCTTCAATTGCAACTAATCCATCCATCCACCCACTGAAAACGTGCACATATTTGCTTCTACAGAACTTTGTATGGTAACAGAAGCCTTTGTGAAAGGGTAGGATGGACTGCCAGGAGTAGTAAACACCAAATGGTACCCACGACTTCAAACACCTAATTTGCCAGGTTTTTTAGTACAACCATAACCAAAAAAGCAAAGGATTTACCAGAATTGTTGTGAGGAAATTACTCAAGGAAGAAAACCCCAAATTGTGGAAACAATAATTACATGTTCTATAAAATCAGGAAAAGGTGGAAGAAAGTACTATTCAAAGACACATTACATCATTAATGCTCAGTCAGGGAAAATGACAATAAGAAATTAACTTTCTGTTACTGTTACTAGAACAGGTGGGTTCCGTGTTAGAGAAAAAAAGGCCAACAGTGGCCTTATGTAGCTGAATGAAAGGCTGCCATGGATGTCTATGAGAGGAATGTCAGAATAAGCACTAGTTCTCTCTGACATAACCCTACAGTCTGCAGAGAAGATGAAACACACTACATGCAACGTGCTAGAAGCTCTATCAAACACTCTGAATCGATGTAAGGGTATTCCATGATTAATTTGAACCAAGACAGTCATTGTGAAAAATCTGAAATGAATATATAAGATTTTATTTTGGATAGATAAAAACCGTGAGGTAGTTGAAATTCAAACCACGTTTCTCAGCTATACTGGGTGTGATGATGTAGAAGATTCTATTCTTGAAATAGAATGGGTTCCATAAAACTGGTTGTATTTCTCCAATTCTTAGGTTAAGTAAACAGGCCTATCGTTTTCTTTCTTGAAAGTATGAAGAGTAAGCCAGGATTTGGTCCTAAAAAGCAATTCTCAAAAGAACTTAAGAGGATATCTCCAGTCACATACAGTTAGGAATGAATTTTGGACAGTTATTTATGGACAGGCCTTACAGTTACTGGACAGGCCTTACAGCAAACAGATTTCATGAATTAATTTTAAGTACTACATTTGAATTTACTGATTACAAAATTTAAATCATTAAATGAACAGAACTGTGCATAGTTTTGGTTTTACTGTAATAATTAATTGTTTGTTTTTAAAACATGCTTTTTAATATCCCTCAAACAAACCAAGCAATCCTAAAACGAAAATCCACATTCATGTGTCACACAACTTGATTGCTTGGTAAGGCCATGGTAATTAAGAAACAGGCATCCTTAAATATGAAGCTGGTAAGTGTGTTAGTCAGGCAAGATTTACATGGATTTTGAGTGCCAGACCAACTGTTATTTTATGACTTACGAGCAGTTACATTAAAGAACGTAGAAGCACTATTATCACACTGATGGTTCCTCAAACGTAGAAGCTCACACACTGTGATGTTATAAATTTAGGCAAAAGCCTGCAGTGAACTTAAGAGTGATCACAAATCTATTTCTGTAATCATCAGTTTTTTGTGTTGGAAGTCCCCATGGCATAAAGGAAAGCACATCCTTATGAATACTGCAGCAAAACTGAAAGTAGAACATGAATACACCCACACTTTGATATCCACCACACTGGCTTCCTGAGGTAAGGCATAACCAAAACCCATGTCAAGATTTGCTGTTACCAAGTTGCTAAGGTAAAGAGGGGCACCTACTAACTAATTCTAGGCTGGAGAAGGACGTTTAGTCTTCCTGTGGCAGCAAACAGTCACTCCAAGTCTCTCTGTCCACAGAGAGAAGATGTTTGTAAAAACAGACAGGAAGCATGACGACACAGCGATGCAGCTACACCTGGCTCCAGGTCACTCACAAACTGGAGCTAAGGAACAGTCTGAGGTTCTTTGCCCTACCAAACAGGGGAAATACAAACACCTCTCTCACATTTTGGATTTCCCATTCATTCTAAATATTTGTTCTTCTTTACGAATTATACCTGATATTCTAGATATGATTGGAGTGGGTGTTCCAGACACATGTGCAACTGTCATCAGTCATTCAGGAAGCAGCTTTTGATCAATTCATGTAGTGATTTCATACAAACTCTTCACCAACTCCAAACAGTGAGGAGACCTCATACAGAGATCTGACTCACAATATGAGTGACTGGGGTGATTCTGGCACAAGGAGGACCATCACTAAGACAGCTTTCTCATTAACACTGTAGCATTATTCAGTATCTAATTGCTCCAAAACTGTTGTCATCATTCTTTCAGTCTGTCCTAAGTGGAGTTTGAGACTGGACAATAACGAGTATACAGTCCAGCTATTATGGTAGAAATAGGTCTTTGTAACAAACCATCCATTATGAAACAGCATAACTTGTTGCTTAGTAATAAGAGAATAAGTTTTGGAAAGACCTTCCTCTAATCCTAGCTCTGCCTTTCACATTCAACTTTTCTCTCTCTCCATTTTCACACTCTACACTGAGAAACTGTGAAGTCTAATTTTATCTTACAGGCTGCTGAATGACATTAAATAATTTCATTATGTCAAAATCACAAAAAGATATAATAAAATACCTTGCTTGGAAATTGCAGCTTGAGAAATTAATGCTAGATGCAAGGCAAAAAATTAGAATACTGTGAGAAAGGGTGCAGTTTTAGGAGCCACTGTGATCTGATGGGCACTAAAACAGGGAGTTTCCCCTTTTCACAACCTACTCACTGTATTGTTCCCTGTTGCTCATTGCTGTATGTTCCCATCTCTTACCTTGTGCCAAAACAAAAGCATGTTGGACTCCTCCATGATCTGCTTTTAACTAAATCGAACAGTGCATTAGTCTGTGTCATAGTGACTCCATGAGGGAATAGGCGAGTGTCAGAACCAATACAAAGGAAAGGAAAGATCAGACATACAGGAAGAGTGGAGCAAGCCATTGCCTCCGCAGTGGTAACAGGCCACAAAATATACAAAGCTCCCTAACTGGTCTTCAGAGTAACTACAGAAGTAGTGAAAGTTGTGGTGGACTCTAACTCTAAAAATTTCAAGACATGAGAAATTTTTCTTCTTCTACAAAGTAGAATTCTAAGAAACACTATAAACAGCTCTACATATGAGGTCAGACTAGATTATGTTCCTGTAAGAATTTATCCATACAAATTTTAAGTACAACTTAAACACATGCAGCACAGACCTTTGCAATATTCAGATTAATGTATGAGCAGAAAAGTGATGGCTGTGTAACCATTTTACCTGATTCGGGAAATAATGTATCTCAGCAGCTCAGCAACACTGTTTAATAGACAAGGTGGTGAGGCCAAACTGCAGGTAGGTGCATTTCAACTAAGTTCTGATAATTTCTCTGCAAGTTCACATTGCTCATGATCTCTCAGAAGGCAGTGAAAAGAGTATCTGAACATGCAAGTTGGACATAACCAGATCTACAGACAAAGTATATGATAAGTACTTACTGAAATAAAGATGTTAAGCAGGTTTTCCAGTGTTGGGAGCTGTGGAATCAGTTTCTGTACCACTTTGCTAAATGCTTCAAATATAGAATGATCATATATGCTTGTCAGATAAAAGCTGGAAAAAAATGTCACCACATTTTCCTTTTAGCCACATACTGTGAACATGATGTACCTTTCATAAGATGAATGAAATGAAATATTGTCAAACAGTAAGTGCCTATACTTATGCAATTACTCCCTGTGACCAAAAGTCACGTTATAACTGAAGCACAGGACTTCCATCTCTGTACCAGAAAAAAAACCCCCAAACCCTAGACACTGAAAAACTAGACCTGGATGTAGAGTTTCATGATGCAACTCCCACCTTGGTATTCTTAAAAAAAACACTTTTCAAATTGAGGGAGAGGACTATTACTGAGTATGGTTGCTGTGATCTACTTTTTGTAAGCTGTGGACCCATTTATCAATGCAGTGATGCAGTCAAGTTGTTAAGAGCTCTGAAGAGCTGGCATTTTCATGGAGCAGGTCTCTCTTTTTAATATGTTTGTACTTGGCTTTAAAGTGCTAAGCAGGCCATGACTACTTGACGTTCTCTAGTTCCCAGTCTTCAGAAGTCCACTATTTTTCACTATCTGCTACAATAATCTCTTTATCAGCAGACAAAAGACAAAGATACAGCACCTGTCTTCCCAAGTGGCTCCAAGCAGGCTGCAGCAGTGAGGACTAGTGACTGGGAGGGTAGAGAGGTTTCAAAGAAGGCAAAAGTGATGTAGTGGCCTATACAGTCTATTGGCTGGAACTCTACTGATTGCTGCCACTGTCCAAGCAACTTATTTCAAGACAGTAGCTGCAGCAAAAACTGGTAGTACTCCAGCGTACTTGTCATCTGTTTTTAAGCACATCTCTCCATCTTTCCTTCCAAGACAGCAATTAGAAATAAGATATTACATTCGATCTGAGCTAAAGTATCTTTGATTATCCCTTTCCTTCATATATCAAAGGCTTGCTACTTCAAGAGAACAGAAAATGGTCACTTGGCAAATAAGCTTCTCTCCTCTTTAGGATTCTCAGCACAGCAGCTTTTCTCACCTGAGGTGAATCTTCTCCAATCCAGCATCTGCAAGGTCATCATTTGCCCTCTGGTGAATATCTCTCTGTGTTTCAATCTTGTGATCATCAGATAAACCATCCACTTTATGGATAAATATTTCAAAGTTGATATCTGGATTCACTTTATAAGCTCTGGTCACAGTAAGATGCAGCCGAGCTAATGCTTCCATATAATCATCCTAAAGAAGGAAAAAGAAGAGCTAGAGCTTAGGAGGATCTTAAAACAGATACAATAAATTTTATGATACTTACTTTTAGATAATACTACAGCTCAACAACAGCCTCATTCTTTTACTTTTTGTAAGTAGAAGCCTGTGCCTACATCTAGCATGTGCACAAATCTTACGCTGTCAGCACTTAGAAATCTAAGCAAGAACCTTGCGACGTTAAAGCAAATGAGTTAACTTCTGAACACGCTGCAGAGAGAGATTAAAAACAGCCAAGCAGCTCTTCAAGTTTTAATGACTTCTTTTAATATGTGTTTGTGATGCAGATTTGCTTTGAAAAAAATCTATGCTTTCCTGCCCATTTGTCTATTGCTGAAGGGAGAAAAAAGTAGCTCAAAGCCCCCTTTTTTTTTTTTTTACCTGAGAATCAATAACAAATATTAGTGCTCCAGTGCCTCTGAAAATCATCTCATAATCAAACGTAGGGTCAAAGAAGTCAATTTGCCCAGGAAAATCCCATATCTGAAAGTTGACAAAGGAGCTGTTGGAAACATCCTCTCTGCAGATCTTGTTTGTGCTCTCCAAGAAGAGAGTCTCATTCGGCGACATTTTGTGAAAGACAACTTTCTGAATGGAAGACTTTCCGCTTCTTCTCAATCCCATGAGCAGGATTCTTGGCTTAACTTCAGTACTGAAGGGATCATTGAAATCCAAAACTGAATAAAATCACACAAGAAGAAAAGTAATATACTATGGCAATGTAATTAGTAACTCCCAGATCACATGCATTTGACATTTATTTTCATGATATTTTCACTTGGATTTATGCAAACGTTACCAATTTTTAAGCTTAGAGAGCAGTGCTGCAGGCGTTTCAACTTGAATTATTTGCCCTTCAGGCTATACTATCAGAAAAATCTACTTCTCACCTTTAAGACAGAGGTTGCTCCGTTTGTATGTGAAAAATGTGTTATCACACAGAGATATCCTAAAATACCCAATTTTACTCTAATTAATACTATCCCATCTATATTCTTCTTTAAAATAGTATCATCTGAGAACAAATACCCTTGTCAACTGATAGTCACACAACACTGCTGGAAGAAAGGTATAAGATTGTGTTAAGTACCTCTGTGTAATCTTCCTAAGGCTACCTGAGGGCTTCCTTCCTCTAAAATCAATCAACCAATAAATAAATAAATAAATGAAATCATACATCCAAGGAGTTACAGGAAGATGACAACTCAGCAGGCACACACTTCTTTGTTGGAACTTACAACACAGTACTGAGCTGATGAGGAGTTCTTTTCTAAGGTGCTTAGGATTTCACCTGCTGTTGAATAATTTGTGTTACAATCTAAAAAAGGTTTGTAATCCAATAAATAAGATGACAGCACATCATCTGCCTATTTGCAAAACAAAGGCCTGGGAACACAGTGATTTCATTGTGTTACCTACAACAGTTTGAAACTGGTACTACTTTTTCTGGTGCTGATAAGTTATATTAGAATAAAGGTAGTTACAGGAGTAAAATATGCTGTTTTATCTCTAAGGAAATGAATGTATAGCTATCCATACCTGCAGATACACCAACTTTAGCTTCAGGTATCTCTAATCAAAACAGCTACAGCAGTCTCAATTGCTGCATTTAGTTGGCCTATAATTTTAAAATGTCCTTTGGTGCTGAGGTGAAAACAGCACTGTCCTTAGATATAAAAAGCTTTCAAACACCTCTCTGATACTCTGTCCACACTGTCAAACACAAGCATTGCAAAAACCTGAGGTGTCAATGATAAATCTACAGAGTATGGCTCAGAGTACACAGTGGTCAGGTTTTAAAATACTGATCACACAACAGGCTAAACACATTAGCAGTCAGGCAGACCTTCTCCCACCCACTGCACTACAGACTATTCAACATACCTCAGAGCACAACTTAATTGCATTTCTTTCTCTTTTTCTGCTGGGATAAATTCTGAATTGCAGAAAACTGGAACACATTTATTCACATGCATCATTTCTGCATATGGCCTGCATACATTAAGTGATCAGCTTTACTTCCAAAGTATGAAAATCCAAACCAAGAAACCTCAGCAACAACAGTTTGAACCTGTCAATTTATTACACAGCCCATACATTATGGGCCAAAAAGACATGGAAAGCTTGAAGGAATCCTTTGGCTAGGAGCATGTTTTGCACCCAGAGGCAGTAACCACATCCATCTTCTTGTGTCCCTCAAGCCTCACTCACAACTTTCAGAAACACAAGAGCAGAATATTCCTGCCAGGAGGGCACAGAAGTTTGCCCAGGTTTGTTTGTGCCTCCCAAGCTTGAGTTACAGAGAATTAAAGTTTCTCAAACTGAAGGTTTTAGCACAAAAAATGCCCTGGCACCATCTACTGGCTTGTGAGTGGTTGTGCCACTCCGTGTGGGCCGGTGTCACCAGTGACAGACAGGAGTTTTCAACTCATTATGGGTGGGATCCTGTCCATTTCATTTCAGGACATTAGGAATGCCTTGGCAGGTATTACCACTTACTGTGGTCTTGTCAATTATCACACATGAAACAGGTTCAGGCGGGAGCAGTGCACAGGTGAAACTCCTTCAAGCAGAACAGCGACAAGTAACTCCGTAAAAATCTCATCCTCCAAACACAGCGATGGCCAACTTCTGCTGATCCACAGACAAGAAATTTAGAAAGTAATAACTTGCAGTCTACACGCTGCTCTACTCTTCCTATCAACCTAAACAGTGATGGTCTCCTGTGGCTGTGAGAAACATGTGCCTACAATATTTTGCACCTACGGAGAAATAATAAACACCTGCTCTAGGATGATGTAACAATATTTTATGTTTTGGGGGTACAGTCTTGTCAAAAAAGCAAACCAAACGTACAAGATTTAATGGTGTCTCCTCCATCCCACTCTGTCCTTTAATGCACAAATTTTCCACAGATGCCAAACGCATAATCACAATTTCATTAATATGCATATATCCACATATCGTGCAATCTGCATTTTGGCCATTAGAAAGGAAAATAATGTATTCAAAGTTTTTCATGGACTTTATAAAAGCATATAATAAACAGTCTTCTGGTTGAGGTTTTATTGCATGTTTCAAAAAATTAAAAAACCTCCCATTTGTTCGGTACACAACAGAACTTACAAAGTCTAATTTACTGTGGATTTGTACTTCGTGTCCCCTTCCTCTTCCAACCACACCAACACCAACTTCCTCCTGGGTGTCTTATGACATATCCTCAAAATAACAGATATGACATGCTGTGGCTGATCTAGAGCTCAACATATGCTGGTTGGCTAAACCAGGTACATGTGTACACTGGTTTGCCAGCTGCTGCCACAGAGAACACACAAATTGCCCATCCCTCTGAGGACACTTCATTTAGGTTTTCCCTCTCTTCTGAATGTCAGTTTTCATCAAACTTGTGGGAACTTAATAATCTTTGAGACATCTACCATTCAAATTTGGTTGGACAATAGTTTCCAAGGTTCTGACCACCGATGAGACAACTACAAGACAGGCTAAATACACACTCCCTTTTCTTTCAGAAATAGGCTAAAAGCTCACATATATCTAACGAAATATTTTACATAACTTGGAATTTTACACTGTTGTATTAAATTATTCCAGGCTGTTACACTTCCATGGATTTGAATGCTTACTAGAAAGAAATTGCTTTCTATTAAAGCTACACTAAAAAAAAAAAGAGTTGCAAGTGCAAACAGAGATCCCTATGAGAAGAACAAAGACCAGCTCTTCTGCTAGTAAGACTGTTATTTAGCTTTTGAAATTCTGCCAGTTCGGAGACAAGGAAATGTAAAAGAGTATCCTCCAAACCTGACTAGATAGCAAAGGCTTCTACAGCACTTTTCTCTCAGAGAGAGTTAAGAGATTACCTTATATGTAAAGGAATTGGACGATGCGTTGTCTGCCCACATTCCTCTGCAGGAGTACATGACAACTCCTTTTTAAATTTGCCATAGAAATGCCAGCAGATGTATCACTGCAACTTCCCAGACTAAGTTACTGAATGAGATCATAATATGCCCAAGAGAAACAATAAACTCTATTCTGTAACAGGAAAGATAATTTTCCCTGTTGTGAGATACAACACATTTCCTGCTTCGTTCACTTTTGCAAAGAGTAATAAGTGCTGTAAAATGCCAGTCTCTAATGCATACCAACAGCCCTTCATACTTCAACCTTTCTTAGCAGCCATAAAAAATGGCAGCCATGTTGGTTAGAGGCTGTATCCATTGAAGTATTCACAAATTAAACTCAACAAACTCAAAAGCACTTTCCCCACAGAGAAGCATTCAATTCCTTACAAAACTTCTGTTCACTGCAGTTGTGTCCTTGCTTATGGAGCACATTTTGTGGGCACTGCAACACGCAGAAGAGCACAACTCTGAGAAGTTGAGAATTGCCCCTCAGTAGTCCTGACGTGTCTCACCAAGATGCATACTTTAACATCTCCTTTATGCTATTAGAGATATATATCGATAACTAAAATAGCTTTTGAAGCCCATCCTGAATTCCAGGTCAATTGCAATTAAATGTCAAAGCAGGTGACTATCAGTGCTTTGCAGGCATATGTGATGGATGCCACATTCAAAGGTATAGTGATAGATGTCACCAGCTTTCAAACATCCAAATAAAGCATCACAGCTTATCTCTTCAAGTGACATCAAGCCAAAAGGAAATATTTAGCTCATGTTACATTCACAAGGTAACAAGCCTCTAAGTCTTGTTTTGAACTATCAGCTAATAATGATTTTTTTTTTTTTGCCCACTAATGCAGTTATATTATTTTTAAGTTTTAACCATTTTTGTGTAAGGAAGAGTTAGCAGTCCCAAACTTTACACTCTCACCTTCAAGCCCATTGATCTTGTAGCATTTCCAGTACTACTGTGACTGCGATATTTGCAGCACTTTGGAGCGTTGTCAAGACAACAGCCTTACAAAACACACAGAATGAACATCTTAAATGCTAACAGATAGCCTGAGCCTAAAGAGTTAACAGAAAAAGCTTATATGCAGTGAAGAAGGCTGTTCAGCTACTGTAGGTTCATAAACATTGCAGAAATGCCTGGTGGAAGAAAATTCCTGTGGCTAAAGAAAAGACTCAGAACCAGAAGACCCAGTTCCATGCTGCCACAAGTGCTGCACTCTGCAATGGTATGTCTTAAAGCTACTTCCTTGGATGCTCTGCAGAGAGTTTCCCGCTTCTAAAGACTTTTTAATTGCATCTATAAAAAAATACAACTAGGTTTTATGTAAATTTTAGTGCTTTAAGGTCTCTGAATATGACCCTGTGTGTAAAGTAAAAATAAGAGAAGACAAGAGCCGTGGTTTCAGCATTTAAGTTGGAGACAAGTATCCATTATGCGGTGAGAGATGACCAATACGAAGTTGTGAAATCTTCCTCATGCTTAGAAGAAGAAATTACAACCTTACTTTAAAGCCTGGCTTCTCACTTCATTTTCAACACCTAAACATTGAAGCTGTTCTTCTTATACTGCCCTTTCCATTCTTTCTTTGTAGAAAATTGGAGGCTGTAATATTGAATTTTGGACTACTTGATGTACAGATACTCCAGAGAGAGGACAGAAACGGGGAAAAGGAAAGCCCCTTGCCCTGCAGCCCACTGCTACACTAAACATAGACTGAAATGCCAACCCCTTCCATTTCAGATGCTCTATGCCTCTTTCTCCAGAGAATTCCAAATTAAACAGAAAGCCAGGGGATCTGGACTATTAAAATGGACTTTATTTTAACCCCGTGTAAAAAATGTCTCTACATGGACTGTCTTCTCCTGCTATTCAGGATGTAAAGATTTGTTTCTATTACGAACAATATTCTGGTGTTATTATGAAGAAGCAATGGAAATTTTTTCAAGTCTAACAAAGTTCCTACTGAAAAATATCCAAATTCCTCTGAGGACAGAATATGGATTACTTCTCTACAGAAAATACTGTTAGTTCATCACTAAAGAAACACATTAAAATATATTCTCTTTGCATCAAAATGAAGGCAATTCTTCAGCAGGTTCAAGAAAGACTTTATGTAGTCTCAGCTACAGTTCTTACATTCTAGCATTCCCACAGCTTTTTACCATGAAGGCTTATACTGAAAGCACTGACCTTCCTCCCCTCCCCAAAATTTTATTAGTCAATGCAGTACCTCCCATGGCAGCCTGTAGGACTGGGCCTTAAACGAGAAGGGTTTCTGCACGCTAATACCAAAGTAGACTTAAAACACGTGGTCTTTTATTATTCTCTTATAAAAAAAGCAATTCTTTTTTTATCCTGAGATACTGAGAGTTCTCCAAGCTCCTTTGTGAAATATGTCGCAGGAGAATGAATTCAGGCTCTGAATGCAACAGGCTGAGCTGGCATTTCCTTTTTCTACTGAATGAGACTACTTTTCCTGGTAAGCCTGTCCTTCACAGCATCACCATCCAGACTGAGACAGATACTCAGAAAGTAACGTGGGTCCTCACATGCACAGACAGACGGACACGAGACATTTAGCAGAGCCTGCCACTGTGGGAGTGACACTCGCAGCTGCGGAGCAGCCCTGGACACAGAGCTGCGTGTGGCAGATGCCTTTTATAGCCTGACATCCAACCCCCCCACCTCCTTGGCGCACTCAGGCCACATCATCAGGCTGTGGCCTCTAATAACTCTCACCCCAGACATGGAGAATACTGAAGGGAGATTACACACACACATACACTTCGCCTGCACTCCTTTTGCCTCCTCCCTCTTTCCCAGCGCTTCCTGCTACCTGTCAGCCTTTGCCCTGCTCTCCCTGACCCCACGGCAGCGCCCCCCGAGCACCCTGTTCCCGTTCCGGCCCTTCCCATGGTCACCTCTGCAGCATCCCCGCTCCGCCCGGCCCCTCACCGCCCACCCCCG
>VXAY01000696.1:376997-570848 GCA_013399855.1 Oxyruncus cristatus | reverse complement strand
GGGCGGGCGGGGGCGCGGGGGGCGGGAGACGCACAGGTGATGGCGGAGGTGGCGGGGCTGAGCGGGGGACGGGCCCGGCAAAGCCAGTGCCCAGCGCCCGAGTAGCGAAAGTGTTCTCGTGTTCCGGCTCGGAGCAGGGTCCGGGGAGGACCCCCCCGTCGGGCAGACACGAACCCTCCGGGCTGCCCTCTAAGTGCAGCAGCCTGTGTCGACCTAGGGGTTCAATTGCAGATTTGGGAGTATAGACGAGGAGCCTTAACGCACTTGTTCCAACTTTTAAGGCCGAGTCTAATGAGAAATGGAAATCTGGCTCGAAGTCACCCTTCCTGTTGTTGACATCACCTGAAAACTCCACTGGAAATATTTCCACTAGTTTACTGCAAACATCAGCCGTCCCTGAGGTCTCAACGCCTTGTGAGTACGCACTGGCTGCTGGTAGAGCTCTCTGTGGAAATCCGTGGCTATGGCATGTAATTGTTCTGCAGTGTTCATTTTATTGTGAACATTAATAAAGGGCTTATCGTGCCCTGGGGTGTTCTGTGCATTACAGCATGAGCTGTAGACAGTGCTCTGTTTTTGGTTGTTTTGTTTTGTTGTTTTTTTGTTTTGTTTTGTTTTTAAGGCATAATTGATATCTTCATATTTTTATAATAGTGTGGGAAGTGATTCTTTGGGTTCATGGTTGGTATTTCTGCAATGCACATAACCAAAAGGACGTTGTCTTCTACTGGATACCTTTTGTTCACAGGGAAAACACTGAGAGAGATAAAAAGTGTCTTGCTGGTAGGTGGAACAGTTGTTTAAATAAACTTACAATGTCCTACCAATGTTAAAGGAGCAATGTATTGGGAATATCAGTAAATCTGTCTCTGTTCAAAGATGGAAAACATAACCATGCCTAAAGTCTTATGCAGCTTTGGTTAGGCATGGACCAGATGCTCTAGTAGGACTGAGGTTTATTATGAGGAAAATGTTATTTACTTGCTTTCAACGTGGTATGTCTGGCTGGGCAGCTGGTTTTATAACAAGTTACTTTGGCAGGCTCATGTTCCAAGTATTGTGTAATCTTCATTCTCTAGATAGTTGGAAAACAGTGTTTCTGGAGATCTGTGATTACATATAAGATCTTCAATTGCATTGCAGACCACAAGACATGGTGTAATGACACTCATTCAGAACTTCATAATAATATTTGAGCGGAAAACATTAGTTGAATACACTGCATGTACCAAAACTAGTTGGTTGGCTATATAAAGTATTTAGATACCTGGTATGTTAATGATGTGTGCCTGTTTGTCAGTGAGGACCTGGAAGTCTGCAAGAGGGAACAGGAATTCTATAACAGTAATGTCATTGCTTCTCTCCCTGTTTTTTTGTTTGAAAATAAACTGTAATAAAATTCAAGAGGGGCTTTGTGATAGTACTCAGTTAGGAAAGTTTTCACTTTCCCCTACTCCTTAGTGTTTACCCAGATAGTGCTATCAACCTCATGTAGGAGACTGGCTTTGAACACTAGAAATGAAATGACCAGTAAATGATGGGTAAAAATAAAGTGATCAACCTTCTAATCATCCAGGTGCTTTCTTCAAGCTTCTTGCAGAGATGTTTTCTTTTTTTTGGGAACAGAAATTGTCTGGACTAATGGGGTCCAGTGTTGGCTGCTATAATATGGTTGCATAGCCAAGCTTGGCGTCCTGACCTTGTCACAGGTGGCATGTTCTGGAGTTCAGATTATCAAATTTATGATGTTCTTTGATTATATTAGATGAATGATATCTTAATAAATCAGGTGCTTGTAGGGTGTGGTAATGAGCCATTGAGCCTCAAGCTGCATTTCTCCATCTGTCTTTAACTTCACCTCTGCTTGACTTTGCCAGTGAGTCATTTTGTGATGTAAGAAAAAGGCCTTGCTGCCCCTTACTCACTAAATCTGTATAACAGGTCTAACAATACTTAGCAGTTTTGATGGGTGGCATAACAGTGACCATTTCTAAAGCACTTCTAGGTTCTTAAATTAATTTTACCATCTCTTCTCTTTCTAAACTTTTTCTACTCTTCTTGCCTCTATTTGGTTTATCTCATGCTGCCATTCAGAAGATGGACTTGTGAATGCAGGTGTTTCAAAGTTAGGAAGAGTTGGAATAAATGTGTGAATTCCAGGCCTATTTGTTGTGTAGTTTTCAAACACATCTGAGTTGGGATGTTCTCCATATACTGCTTTCTTTGAAAGGTTTTGATGATGCTCTGTATCAGAAATGATGCTAGTTTGGCCAAACAAGTATTTTTCTTATTTTCTCAACAACCCCTTGAGATACAGTAGCAGGTGTGCAGGTCTTGAGAGTGAAACAGGGAAGGATACTGTTTGGTACCAGGATCAAGAGTCTTATCAAAAAAACCAGTAATGAAATGAATAAATGTCAATTTAGAACACATTTTTGAGAGGTGTGTGATAAATGAAGCATTAGGGCTGCACAGGACTTTGAGGTTAAAGAAATGTAGCACATTACTACTAATAGTTAATCAGGTATATTGAAAGAATGTCTTATGAAAATAGTCCTGCTGTGGTAAATGAAGTCACATTGGATGGCCTAACCAACACAGTACATCAGCTTGAATTCTTGCATTATCCAGTTGTGCAGTGTTGTCTTGATAGCCTCAGTGATGTATTTCTGATGGGATATCAAGTGCATATCTAGCTCATGATATGGTGCAGGACTGTAGGTTGCTGGCTTGTTCTTCCACCATTTTACTTTTGAACCTTTGTCAGTGATCCTGCCATGTGTGACATGAAATTCAGGATCCTTAGAATCAACAGGAACACTCTCTCTTAGTGGCAGCACTCATGTCTTCCTGCCTGCTCCTCTGTGTGGCTCTCTCCTTCCCATTCCTCAGACCTGCTGCTGGTTCAAATCCTAGCTGCATCTCATCCAAGCTGTGGCCATTGGGGAAGCAGGCTGTGATTGGGGATGGGATTTGGGCACATTGTGGGAAGAGGTAGATGGAAGCATCTGGTGTAGATGCCAGCCAGACGGAGTGTAGTGGGGCTATGGGGTAGCTGGAGTGTGATGTACTGAGCATGGGCATCCTAGTAGGTTTGCCCTAATCCTGAAGAAAAATTTATCTGCCCCTATGCCAAAAGAGCCTAAGCTTTTTTTATCTTATGTTGTCATCAAAAGCATATTTGGAGCACTCTTCAAATCATGAAGTTTTACCTCCTTCAAATCCTGGTTTTAAACAAGCTTCTGGTAACAGTCCATCCCTTACTTTCCCTTTCTCTCTCATGACTTGCCACCTTCCCCACCTAAGCACCATCCGTTTTTGTGAAGTGAGCCACTGAAGATAAAGGTTTTGTGTGCATGTCCTGGCATGCTGTTGGACAAAAGCATTTTTATTTGCATTATAGAAAATTAATTCCTTAATGGTGTGTATCTTCATTGTGTCTGCATTGCGGTGGGCTAATTTCCTTTTGCAGTTTGAGATGCAGATTGCTCTAAGTCAATCAGGAATATTTTCTGTTGGTTTTAACAGCATCTGCAGTGTGACATCCTAGCAAGACCTGTTGCTAGTCTATTTATATTGAGGCAGTACACTTCTGAGTTAGAATTCCTTAAATTGTCTCAGATAGGTCAGTCACTGAGGAAAAGTGCCAGCTTTATAAAATAAAAAAGCACCATGAATGCTTGGTAATTATATAAAAATGCAATATTTAAATAGCTTTTTAATAGTTATCACAGTGAATCATTTTATGTATGTTTTATTAAGAGTTTGATGTCTGTGTGCAACAGCTGCAAAATGGCAGTTGGTTCAGAGTCTTGGGCAGGATATGATCTTTTCACCAAATCAAATAATTGCACCAATATCTCCAAGGCATGCCCACTGCTTACATCAATTAATTAGTATTTTGTAAAGCTTATATATGAATAATTTTCCTTAATTTTCTCTCTGACCACTTTTGGGATTAGACCATGTCTGGTCTGAAGTCTTTTGAGAGGATTTAGGGATCGGGGCACGGGGGTTGTCTTTCTTCTGGCTGTGGAATTATCTGCCTGCCATCTGCAATCTTTCATTGACATTATTGTTCTGGTTAAATCCAGATTTTGAAACTACAGCACTTTGTTATCAGTTTGTCTTTTCCAAACTTTAGAGGAGCTCCTGAATTCTTGCAAGTATGTTTTTTTCCATGGCTTCTGTGGAAAATCAGGCCATGCTCTTTCCATGTGCTCGTTTCCATTTCTTTCTCTAAGTAAGAGTGATATTGGGTTTAAGTCTTTACATTCTTTCTCTTTTGTTATACTGTGATGTAACTTCAGCCTTTGACTAGCCCCCAAGATCTAAAATTTGCTGTATGGAGGCACATTACGTTGGTATAGACTTTTTTTATGGTAACAAAATTGCAGAAGTATGTCTTCAATGTTACATTTTATCATTGAAGAGTGCCGAATGATGGAGTTGCAGGCAGATGTCACTGAAGATGCTGACCGACTTTTTTCATTTCAGAGTCAGAGGACAGTTAGAATAAGAATAAATGTTATGCTTTAACTTGTATCATTTTCTTATTTGTGCAGTAAATAGGAGTCTCGACCCTAAAGACTTGGTGGCATGGAAAAAGCTCAGAGACAAGATGCAATTGAAAATTGTTTCTCTTCCTGCCCCTGTGTTACGCTCCCTGCAATATCCACTTGTTTCGCAGGTTTAGGTTCTCTTAGACGTGCTGAAATCCAGTCTCTGGACTTGTCAGTTTTATGTCAGATACCCACCCCCAAAAAGAGGTTGTAGAGGATCACATGGTTCCAGCCCCAAAACAAATATAACTTCACTTCAGCACAGGAGGTGGTACCCCAGTTCTGATGTGCAATGATTTCTTCCAGAGGTGTGCTAGTTTCCTCCTGCTGTTCAGTATGGTTGAACGCCCTAGTGCATTAGTGCAGCTATGGTTTGTCTATTGATGTGAATGGCAGACTCAGGTGTGGAGTAAGCTGAAGCATGAATTTGAAGTACAGTATTTTATTAATGAACAGTCAGCTACCAAGTTGGATTTTTTTCTTTCCCTGTAAGATTACACTTAATCAGTTTGGAGAAGCTAGGGTTTAAGAAATCCTGACCTGCCGTGCACTGGGTGAGGCTGTCATCCGATTCACTTTCTCTGGTGTCTTGGCAAGTGGAGGTGCTCCTTTAGATGAGTAGGTTAGTTACTAGCATCTCTGATATAGCAGAACTGAATTTGGGTGAATGAGGGCACCTCAGTCAAGAGAGGGTATTGATGTTAGCTGTCTTAGTTTCTGCTAGCCTCAAAGTAAACAAGATCAAATCTGATTTGTTTAAATTCTAATAATGTAAAGAGTGGTCAGAAACTTACCAAGTGACATAGATGCCTTTGAGATCACTTTGAAAAACAGATCTAAAGTTAGCTGCTTCTCTGGGGGACCATCTTCACAAATCATAGTATTTCAGACAACCTGAAGGCAGGGAGAGTTTGATATCTTTCACTGACTAGGACAGGACTGTCCATCTGGGGAGATTTCTTTCAGTTCTTCCTGCAAGGTGGCCAGGAGCTGAGCAAGTCACGTGCCTGCAGATATGTTGAGTCTGGTTTGGAGATGCAGGTGACTGCTTTCATGTCAGCCTGGCTAATTCTCATTTCCGTTATGTTAGCTCCATTTACTTTGCAGGGAAAAATGGCATATATTCTCCTTAGTGCCTTTTACTCTTTTAGGGCATCCATATCAGTAACTCTGTCAAGTTGAGGATGTAACATGAGTGAATGGGAAGCAGACTGAGAAAACCAGAGAAGAAAAGCTATGGAAACCACAGTTTGAAAACTGCTTTATGATAAGAAGAGCTATTTCTTCTCACTTGCTTTAAGCCTGCAATATGATGATTTAGTATGATGCCTTCTAGTAGTTCTCCAACCTGATTTTCCTCTACTTAATTATGTGTTGCCTTTGGTTGTCTTATGTTCTCCTTCCTTTAAACTTTTCTAGTTTTGCTAAACTTTTTCCAAGAAGAGAGGGCAGAGTTACAACTTCCAGGATGCAGTTGAACTTCTTAGATGGTTGAATAAAGGTGGTTTTGGTTCTGCAGTAAAAATTTTTAGTGCTCTCCCTGCTTTTTAACTGTGCTGATGCTTTAGAAAGAACAGTCCACTACAGATCCAGGATCTCATTTCTGAATTATCCTGAACCAGTCATTATGCATATGAAGTTGAGGTGTTTTTTTCCCCCCACAAATATCAGTCTGTATTTAAATGGTATTGAATTCTGCCAGTCATTTTAACAGTTTTTATCTTTCCCTGTCCCCCTGTGATTCATTAGTGGCTATAATGAACTCAATATATTCTTAATGCAGATGGCCATGGAGCTGCTGGGTTTGTGTCCTTCCCCTGTGAAGACTGACCTTGAACCATTTATTTCCTGTGTGACTGGTTCTCTATTAGATGAGGACTTTTCCTGTTATCCCATAGCTGCCTAGTTTTTATAATACGGGGGTGACGGGGGATGTGTGGTTTTTTTGGTTTGGCTTTTTTTTTCCTAAAGCAGCCTTCCTTCCTTCCTTTGAGGGGAATCTTTGGGGATTGAACATGAGTTACTGAGGAATGATTTACATCAGTGAAACGGTGGTATAACAGGTTACGTATAAACTTACCACAAATGTGAAGTAGCTTAATTTAAACATCTGTCTTCTGTCCAAACAATCAGCATTCAGCTCTAATTTGCATTGCAGTCACATCTCAGCTTGCTTCATAAAATTTTAACTTTCAGTATTCTCTTTGGGATTTAGTTTTGGTCAAAGGCAGCTGGGTGAATTAGAGTAACTCAATTCCGCTTCTCGTTCTTCCTGCTTGTCAGACCAGATTGACTATTTCTATATTTAGTCCTGCTTTGCTTATTCAGAAAAGATCCATCCTTTCTCCATGAGAATTTTACACTTTGTTTGTCTGGTAGCAAGGTGGGACCCAATGTGAAAAGTGAATGGCAGAATTAAAAGATTGGTATGAATATTGGCACCAAGTAGCATGCCACATCATTAAATCAAAGCAGAATTTGTAGGTATAAGCTCTGGCCCGTGGCAGAGTCTCTTAACTGAAAAAAGTAATGTTTTTAAAAATGATTCCCAGATTTATTGTCTCCCTACAGGAGTAATTTATGTTGAAAAAATCAAACCCCAACTTTTCTTCTGCCTCCTCTCTCTTCCCCTTATTTCTGCCCAGCAACACATGTGTTTAAGAAGTTTAAAACCAAATTTCTGGGTTCCATATCCTTTCAGAGAATTTAGCCTTTCATGTCTACAAGTGCAGACATACAAATGAGGAGGATGTTGCTGCTTCATTTACTAGAATTTTGTCAGGTTTTTCTTCTTTCTGTTTTTAATCCTCAAAGTGAAATACTTGGCATGGAACCTAGAAGCACCTTTTATTCAAATTCTAACATACAGAAATTGGATCCATGTTTTTCCGGCTTGTATTTTTTTTTTAGTAATATGAATTTGTTTACATATCATATGTGGTTTTGTACATCCAGCAAGTGTCTGAATATAATAACATGGGATGAGCTGGTTTTGGTAACATGCAGTTGCACCGAGAAAAGAGGTAGGGTTGCATTCAGGAGAACTGAGCATAGTACTTGAAAGAAATAGCAAACCAACATTTTAAAGGTTTATTTGTTTTCCTCATAATTTGAAATTAAGACTCTCCTTGACTAAGCTGAAAAAAGTGTTGAGCTACTCATGAGGCTGCAGTGTAAAATCAGTTTTGTCTGGGACCTGTTCTCAGTCATTCCCGGAGATGACATAAAGAGTGTCAGTAAAATGGAAACCTTGCTCTGTGTTTCAGTCCTCAGTCGCTCTCATGAAGCACACAAGTACTCCACCTTGGTGGAAAAGAACACTAAATGCACTTTTCAAGTAAGCTAAGCCAGGGAGGGTTGTCAGAGGAGAGTGACGCTATAACAGAATTTCTCAGCACACTATCAAATGTGTACTAGAATGTTTCACATTACAATGATGGATTTTTGTATCATTCTCAGGAGCTGTGTACTTGTGCTTTTCCCCAAAATACTAAGATTTTGAAAAGCATTAATTACATAGGCAGTGTCTTAGTTCAATTGTTATTAATAAAGTCACCTTCTAAATTTTAATATAGCAACAAGCATCTGTTGCATGTCTGTCGTTTTTGTTTGTAAAAACAAACTAACCTTCAATCAATTAGTTCTCATGCTTCAAATTTTGAGTATGAGTATTCACTCTTCTGCTAACAGGGAAGTTTCTCATGGTTTTGTATATCTCAAGCTTAGCTCGAAATGTATATGGTGTTTCAAGAAAAACATGATCAGGCAAAAGTGTCTGTAATGCAAAAGTTAGCAGATTTTACCAAGTATCTTTAAAAAAATCGCTTCCCTTATGCTCTGTAAGTGGGATTTTCAGGCCTTGCTTATTTGAGGATCAAGAATAAAATGGTACTTAAGTAATGACTCAACAAAATTTTCTTGCTTTATACTCGAATAACAGTATGGCCCATAAAGAGGTAATTACCAACAACTGGTGTGTAGCAAAATTATAATTAGTTTACTGTATTAAATCTCAAGGGGTAGACCTGAAAAACACAACTTTCAACTATTTTTTGCATTATTAGATAGTTTAAAGATGGATGCCTATTACGCTGGGAGTTTATTAAATTAAATTTTATATTGTATTTTGTAGTGGCAGTGCTGAATCAAAACTTGATTTCCCTGCTTCTGTGGCTGATCTCATTTAATTCAATGATTGTTTATGTGAATAAGGTGCAAAGAATGTGGCTTTGTATGAAAAACATCCTCCCAGAGGGAGTTGTAGTAGGCTCACACTTAATGTGAAAAAACCAAACCAAAAGAAAAAGAAACCAATGTTTATGTTTCCTTGTCTTGTTGTACAATGATTTTCAGTGAAGTTTCATATTCCATGAAATTAAATCTGCAGCCAAGATGATATGATATTGGACAATTTTTATAATTCAGCATGCAGGTCTGTGCTGTTGAAACAATAGGCTGAGTGTTTTAAGGGGCAGATAGCCTGACTAAAATAACATGTGTTGCAAAAGAAGTTGCAGTGCATTTTCGATAATGTTCATCAGAGAGATACTTGTGAACTCTGCATGGCGTGTTACAGTCATGGGAGTAGTTAACACGATAAAGAGAATCTCAGCTTTCTTTCTGTTTGCAAAACTGGCCTGTCTGGAATGACTGGAAAACAAGAATACAAATATATAATATGATTGCTGTCTCTTTCTTCCCCTCCATTCTGGCCTCCCTGTATTAAGACAAAAATAAATGTGAAGACTAACTGTAAGAAAATGGCACTTAGTGTAAGTCCTTCTCTTCCTTGATTTTCTCTCTTTGTTTTGCACACTATTGAGTGCTGATGTTTGTGTGGCAACACAGCTCCTGTGATAAGGTACGATTCAGTCCTGTAGTGCCAACAAAGCAAAACTATGCTGTTAACACTTCCATACTCACATTGCAGCAGCTGCAAGTCCAAAGATGGATCTGCATAGTTCAGGAGTGAAGTTTGATCTTGTCTGCACTGAAATGCTAACATGTGTTTTAGCCATACTAGGCCACTCTTGTGGTTTTAAGGTAATGAAGGTGACCTGTTTTCCATTTCATTTTCCCATGCAAAATTCCTCTTCATTTTGTGCCACTTCCAAAAGTTCTGTATTGTTCTCCCCTCCTTTGTCCTCGTACTCTGCATCCTTGTTCTGAGAATCATCTGATTTTGTTTGATCTGTTCCTCATCCCCTACACATCTTCTGTTGTTTTGCTAGTTGTGTTCTGACAGTGGTTAATGAGTGCTGAGTCACCACTTTGAACCCAGAGGAGCTGTAAATACAGCAAAAGGTTGTTTGGCAAACCTTTAAAAAAGAATTTGTGAGAGAGTGAAAAAGGATCCGTGTCCCTCTTCCATGCCTTTCCAAGTGCTCTTTACCAGATTGGTGGTTGTGACATGTCTTCCAAGGCTTTTTAAAAGCTCTGTGTTCAGGTGTTTTTTGCTCATCCTGTCTTCTAGGTTTTACCTGTCTCAGTTTGCAGTCTCATTTTTTCTGTTTTCACTTCAACTTTAGTAATGTTTGGGTCTTGAGGCATATTTTTCTATATCTGCTTTCAGCTCTTTCTACTTCAACATCATCAGCTCATGGGCTCATTAGGCTTCCAGTCCTTATCAGTGCACTTTTTTTTTGGCCCACTGTGTTCTTGGTAGGAAGGATGATGAAGGAAGATCTATTTCTATCTTATTGGACAGGAACTGCCACCTCCCTGAGATTTTTGTTGGAGGTTTTTTTGTATGTTGTGTGAAAGTGAAAATGGGATCTCTTTTGGAAGAGTGTACTGGAATATAACAGGCACAAGGATGTGAAGCTTCATGAGGGTGGGGAAGCAGAAGGCCAGGAGAAAAATCCTACCTGGTTCTGGGAACATGGTCCAGGAGCATGATATCCCTGTAGATGACCCTGCCCTCCTCTGTTATTCCATCATTAATTTTAGTGGGTTTTTGCTTCATATTTCCATAGGACCTGGGCAGCCTTTGTGGGCAGATAATGTAAATATTCTCCATGTGTTAGCATGATCTTACATGAGCTGGTTTCTTGTAATGTATGAAGGAGACTCAGATATGCTGAAATTTCAAAATATTAATTAACTGTAAAGCAGCTACACTGAACTGCATAATCTTTTTCAGTACTTGAAATAAGACCAAAACATCTATTTTGGCTGTAGACAAATTAGAAACATGAGGAGACTGACATGGGTGCAACAAATACCATCATCCCTCATGGTTCCTGTCAATGGCTGACCAAGGAGTTTCTTGTACTAAGGGACCCTAACTTTAACCCATAACAAGGTGCACTAGGTAAGCCTATATAGTAAGGCTTTTCCAGATTTTCCTTTCTTGCAGGCTGTAGAAAACCTCCACAAACATTGAGAGTGTCTTTAAACCCAGCTTCAGTTCCCAGAGAGATGGCTTCTGCTACAAGATTACTCCTTTGGGTTCCTGCAGGGCCTGTGAGCATGCAGGAGAAGGCAGGGGAACAAGGAGCAGTGAAAGGGAATCATTTGTGTTCCCCTTGCACTCTCAGCTCCCTGGATGTGACCCAAGTACAGATATTTCTGGGTGATGAACCTATGACTTCTTGTGTGTAGACATGAGGACGGTCTTCACTGGGAGCTGAGGTTCTGTTCTGCAAGAGGAGCAGCTTTCAAGAGATGCAGTCTCTGTACTGTAGACTCTTTAATCACCTAAAATTACATTAGTGGTGTTCCTTTTAATCTGTGCAAAGAGTCTGCTGGCGTGGGAAGTTTTTATTTTACCTGGTTGGGTATCGCATTTCAATGCAGCAGATGGCATGTGTATGACAAGTGCCATTTAGTAAGAGAGTAAACACAGCAAGAATACACCCTAACCCATTGGTATTTTCTTAGGTCTTTTGTAACATCAGAGCACCCTTGTGCAATACTTATTACAACCACCTGATGCAAGATCCAAGGTTTTGTGATACCTACTTTCTTCTGTTGTTCCAATGTTAGTACAGCTGGCAAGATTCTCAAGAGATATATGGAAGAGCAATGTGATATTCAAGGTGAGTTGTGTCAATTGAGCCGTAGCCTGCACTGAGATTAACTTCAGTTACTTGGCCTGAAAGTATTTGGTGTCGATGTGTAGCTTTTTAGAATTAATTAACTGAGATTCTGGTTTGAAATATAAGTAGAATAGGACAGAAACATATGATTTAGTTTATTTTGAGCTTGGTGCGGAGGCATTCCTTGTGAGTTAAATGCTGAGCTGAAGGTATAAGACTGTTTCTCTTCATGGCCTTACCCTGCCAGAACAAATGAGGAAGGGCGTTTTGAGAACTGGGCTGTTTGATGGGTTGGAACAAAGGAGGCCTCGGGTAGGGAACTGTAAGTCAGACTTCTGTTGTCTGACTGAGATTCCCACCATTGGACTCCTGCATGGAGTGGAGAAGAGTTTTCTACAGAGAATTTAGCAAAGAGTTTTTGCAAAGAATTTAGCAAGTATTAAAGAAAGCATAGAGGGTGTCCACAACCCACTGAGAGATCCTTCAGCTCCATGTCTGCCATGGGGTCAGGCAGGAGGATCAGGATTTCCAAAGTATTGTCTATATGACCTATTTGGAGATCACTCACAAACATCTCCTATACAGATACAGCTGTGAAGGGCAACTTGACCTTGTTGTGTACTTCATAGGGGGATTAAGAAGAATTTTTACCGATACTGTTTCTTATGATAGTCTTTCTTCTAGAAGAACTTGGAACACATCAGTATCTGCGTGGCATCTCACTCTTCCTGACTTTTATTTATAATGGTGAGTGCATTAAACATAAAAGTCCTGTTTCACTGGGGAATCAAGTCCCCAGTCTGGTCCCCCAAGTCCAGAACTTGTCATCCTTGATGACCTTTTCCCATTTTTTAATTACTTCAGACATCTGCTTTCCACTGATACTGTCTAATTACCTAGGGGCAAAGTTAAGCTGTTCCTTTCTGTTTTTCAAAGTATCCTGTGGGAACAGCTTCAGAAAACCTTCAGACTGACATAGGACATAAGGCACATATATGTTCCCTCTCTGTACTTTGTAGGTCTCATCCATGTACTTTCTCAGACTTTTTGAAAGGATGTGTTTCCCCTGGTTCCTGAACCACCCTAATGCTTGATTTGCTACACCAAAGCAGGTTATTCTCTGACTTTAAAAAAATAAGACTGAACTGACTATTCAGATAGTAATTGCCAAGTTTATCTCTCTGTATATGATAATTCCCATGGTGTTCTGTCTTTGCAGCTTTAGCGATAAACCCCGTTTCAGTTTTAATTCATCTTCTTTCCATTAACTATATTATCTTTTGTTTCAGAAACAAAACCTTAAGGAATTACAAATCCAAATATAACCCTGTTGTACTTATCATGGTTATGGCAGTCACAGGTTCATTAGGCTGATGCAATAAAAACCTCACTGACAAACTGAATGTCTAAGAGGAGCAGAATCATGGAGTTTTAAACTAGTCCCACTTGTTCTCAACTACCTGTGTTTATTTTGCATCGTGTAAAATACCAATAAGAACACTGTGCAAGAGAGATCTGAATATCACAGCATTGCATCCTTGGATATGAACAGTTGATGAGGAAAATGAACAGTTGATGAGGAAAATGAACTTTGATGTGCCCCCTAAAATCATTGATTTAGTTATGTTTGCTGCAGAGAAATTGCCTTACTTTACATTGGTTTGGATATTCTCAGAGTTGCATGAGGAAGTGTTACGATTTAAACCCAGCTGGCAGCTAAGTACCACACAGCTGCTTGCTCACTCCTCGCTCCTCCACTGGTGGGATGGGAAGGAGGATCAGAAAAAAAAAAGTAAAGAGAACCCCTCATGGGTTGACATATGAATAAGTTTATTAATTGAAACAAAGTAAAACATAATACTAATGATAATAACAGTAATTTTAAAAAATTCAAATAAAATTTCAGGAATACAAGTCATGCACAATGCAGTTGCTCACTACCCACTGACCGATGCCCAGCCCATGCCCACACGGTGATTGGCAGCCTCCAATTTGGGGGAGTATTCTTTAGCCAGTTCAGGTCAGCTGTCTTGGCCATGCTCCCTCCTCATTGGCAGAGCATGAGACACCAGAAGGTCCTTGACTTAGAGTGAGTACTACTGAGCCACAACCAAAATATTGTGTTATCAATTCTCCTGCTGAATCCAGAGCAGAGCACTGAACCAGCTACTAAGAAAATTAGCTCTATCCCAGCCAAAACCAGGACAAGGAGAACATTGCTGCTGTACTGTTTCTTCTTCAATAGTTAAACAGCTCCAGATGAACTGAGGGAGTGGAGTGGTTAACGCTCCATGTGTGGAACAGTCTGGTCTGGTCCTTGTTTATCTGGTGGTTATGTCTTTGTTTTGTTATAAGTGCTTGAATACACTTTTTACAACTTTTTGATTTTTAACGTAGCTACCCAGTTTATTCATCTTGATACACTTAACCAAGAATCACTAATCTGTATTGTGTAAGTCACTGAATATGTTTTAGATGTATATTATAGAATCACAGAGTGATTGGGGTTGGGCCTCTGGAGGTCATCGGGTCCAACCCCCTGCCTAGGGCAGGGCCACCTAGAACCAGTTACCTGGTTTACTAAGTTTCTTTGCAGTGTTTTGTATTGGTGTTCCATATGTAAACGTATCTTTGATTGCTCTGTGTCTTAAAAGGAATTCATGCACCCATATCTTAATGCTCTGTAGTGCTTAAGAAGGATGCTTTATCCTCTGTTTGGTTGAAAAATCATGGCAAGTTTTGCAATAAACAGTGTTCCATTAGACAAGATCATATGTCAGTTTTGGTACAGTACAATTCATAAAAACTGCAAAAAATGGGTACACAGCTTGATTTAACAGACTGATTGATGCATAAGCATAGCTGAGAAGGATGGAGCTGGAGTGGGGTGGGAAAGACATTTGTCTCAAGAAGTAATTCTACATGTAATGTATGGTTTTTGTGCTTTAGATGTGACTTAAGACTTGGTATCTGAAATATTTGGATGTGAAGGAGCTGGAAATGACTGAAACCTTGGCAAACAATTTCAGCTTTGCTGATTTCATGCCGAAGGTGGAACAAGAGTGGGCATGGTGTGAAATGGGTCAGAGCAGCAGCGGAAGGCCTTTTGCAGATATTTCTTCAAACTTCTTTGGCAACGTTGTTCAACCAGTACTGGGACTGTCTTCAGAAATAAGGGTGTATTGCATAAAATAAGCTTATTCCTGGATTCTCAGCTTGTAGCATCTGAGTCAGCAAATGTGTCCTACTAATATATTCAGCCCAGTATGTTTTGATGAAGCAAAGATCTTGTACCAAAACTCTGCTGCTGTCATTGTTGTGCAGTCTGTCCCAGCACATGCTTTTTCTCAAGAGTAACCCCCCTTCTTTCCCCAAAATCTGCAATTGTAAAAATCTTACTGGAATGCCAGCACATGTCTTCAGAGAACCCGAGGGGCATTTTTAATGAGAATTGCTTTAGAATTCCTTGCTTGATTTATGAAGAAAAGAAAAAAATAATCATAGAAACAGTATCCTCTTACCTCTTAAAATGTTTGCCTTCAGCTTAATGGTGGGAACAGCTTAACTTTTGCAGATGCGAACAGCATGACCAAATGTTTACCTGTTTTTCACTTAGAAGTACAGACTTTTTTTGCTTAAATGCAACACAGTTTGAGAGGGGCAGTGTAAAGGTAAAGGACTAGAGGTCTTTGTTCTAAATTTGTGGAAGAAATAAACATTCAGGGCTTCAGCACTGGATAATTCCTGGAAAATTTTCCTGTAACTTGTCTTTGAGAAATAAAGCTGAAAATATTTTAACAGTTTGCTGCATTGTTCTAAGAAGGTTTTTGTAACTTGAGACAAACAAGGCAGCAGGTCATTGGTTTTCGTTTCCTTTCATCAACCCAGCTGTCTCAATGTATGCATTTCAGTCTTTGTTTTTGAACAAGACTTTACATTACAGCAACAGAAATAAGGAGGGTACAATCATTCTGTATTATTTATATTCAGTGTTTACAGGTGTAGAAACCCACTCCAGCCCACACTGAGGTCACCAATTACAACAGGTGCTCAAAGTCTTATCAGCGTCTGCACTGCCTTTCAGAAAGTGCCAAACCTGTTCTCATTTATGCTGCACTCAGCCACTAGACATAAATTCTCACTGTTCAGTAGCACCTCCCTCTCCTTCCCCCCCCTCCAAAAAAGAAAAAAAAAAAGCTTGACTCCCAACATTCCTCTCATGTCTTATGTGTACTTGTGTAAGTCCTTGGCAAGAAGCTGACTCTGTTCCTCACCATTAGCCAGTCTGCTTCTACTGCCTTGTATTCCTATTTCTTCCAGAGTTTATTCCTGTAGTTCAAGTACTGGAGGAGGCGTGTACTGTGTTTTTAAACACCCTGGATACAAGTCCTGTGGATCATTAGCATGGGCAAGTAGTATGAGGGAATGCAGAAGCATGGGATGCTGCTGGATAATTGGTTTCCTGTAGCTTTTATTTGAAAAGGAAATTGAACATGAAAAACCATTAGAAGAGCATGCTGTGGTGTAAACTTTAAAGACGTCATCGTGTATTTGCTACCCTGTGGAAGACATGCCTTGTGTGGTGCATAGGACAAGCAGTGACGGGGCAGGGCTCTGGAGAGGTAAGAGTGTACTTTTGTGTGGAAGCCCTGACCTGGAACCCAAGAGCAGGCTCACGTCACTGGGAACAACAGTTGACTAATCCAGGCAGTTCCTGCTCTCACTATCATTTCCTTTGCAGCTTTAGTGTTATATTAACTCCTTCTCCTTAGTGTTATATTAACTTGGGGCAAACAAGTTCCTTAGGTTTCTTGTTGCACTCCCAAATTGACGTATTCATCGAAACTAGGATAATTTTTGGTACATCTGTTGCTTTTACTGTATTCTGTTGCATGACTTTGCACATAAATCTGAAAAAAATATGTTTCAGGATTTTTGTTTGCTCATTTTAGTACTTATCACTGTAGTACTGTACTGAGGGGTTAGATCTCTGGGGAAGTTTGTTTGCACTACACCACTGATGGTCAATTCACAGGAGTTTAAATCCATGGAATGAAATAATGAGATTTGCCCCTCATCTGATCCAGAGCAGAACTGCCTTCTGGAAGTGCAGAGAAGGTATTCTTTGAGAGGAGACTGGCAGTCTGTTGCAAAGGTTGCCCAGATGCCAGGTCCAGCGCTCAATTAAGACATTTCTTGCTCATGCTGGTTCCACACACTTTGTTTCAATCTCTTAATGGGTTTTTGAAAGCTTTGGATCAGAGCAAGCAAGAGCAATAAAAACAATGGTAAAACCTCCTGCAGCTTCTAACCTGAATTCCTGTGTATCCTGATCCTAGCAGGTCTGTAAGTAAAGCATCATGCAGTCTAGCAAGGAGAAAACTTTTCCAGTAGAACTTTTCCTAGATGAAAATGCACATGTGTAGTTCTCAATCTCCAAATCTAGTTCATATAAAATTTCAGATGCCTTATAAGAAAACAGCTCCAAGTCTGTTGATGCAAAATTGCAAGTATTGTTCTCATATATCAATAGTTTGTCAATGTTAGTGGAGGTACAAAAGCAGAAAAAGTAAAAAGAAAACTCTACTCACCAAAGGGACAGTCCTGCTCTGCTTGATGCTTCTGGCAGAAATTGTGCTTTGTAGGACAGGAACAGGATCGATTTCAGATTCTTCATTTCTTTAGCCTCTGCAGCTTCCTGCTGAACTACCTTTTTTTTTTTTTTTTACCTCCCCAGTAGCCTGAAACACATTCCAGAAATGTCTGTGTGAGGTAGAAGAGTAAGAGTGCCAAGCCTGCTGATGAATAAGGGACTTTGTGATGAATCTTGTAAAATTGGACCTTTTCATTCAGAGACTGTTTCTCCATTACTGAGACTTTTATTCCCTTCTTTTGAATTGCAGGGAGAGGAGGAGACCTTAAGCATCCTGCAACACTTGCCTCTAGCTTACCTGTATTACCAGAGGGATGAATTGCTTTGACAGTGAGGGTAGTGGGTGGGGGAAAATGCAAAGGGAGTTGATTCACTTTGTTAAATCTGAAGATGCAGCAATGGTATTACTTCACTTCTAAAACTACCCAGTTTTGGGAAATTTAAATTTACATTGGAAGTTTGATTTTGAACTTACTGATCCAAGCTGAGAGATGGTAATTAAGCTTTCAGTTTTACCTCCAATTTCTTTTAAATGACATTCAGGTCTTACTGACTCCCAGTTCCTTGGAATAAATCTCTCTGAGTTGAAAGGGCTTTTTTTCACTTTGAAGCTATTTTGCAACAGTTTTGTTATTCTAAGATTTGTTTGTTGATACTTCAATTTGGAGCTTCCTGCAAGGTGAATTTGGATTGCATGTGTATTTTATCCCAATGTCAGAATCCCAAACATACTTTTTTTTTCCTGCTTTACATAACATACTTAAGAGTTTTCCTGTAATAACAGCAGCAGAACTGTGGCAGTTTCTAACTTAAGAAGGTGACATGCAGTGTGTGTCAGGGCTGCAGCAGCTGTGACCCAGGAGTACACTTTGGTAAAATTAGCCAGCACACCTCAGATGATAATATTTAATTACTAAGAGATAATAATAATACATAAACATAATGTGTGAGCTGTCAGTTCAAGAAGGGGCACTTGGTATAATGGAGGAACTGCCTTGCAGTTTGACAGGAGTCCTTGCTCACAGTTAGCAGAACTGAGTCTCATAGACTTGTCTCCAAAACCTTAGTTCTTCATTAGGTCTGACAGGGTATCACACAAATTTCTTTGAAATTAATGAATCCATTATTTGAAATTCCTGTGGCGTTTGTTAATTTAAACTTTGAGAGAGAGAAGTGTCTTGAAATAGTTCAGTAATTTTGCCGCTTCAATAATTGCAGGAGCTCCTATTGCATCCCTTTGCAATGTCCATTCTCTCCGAGTTGAAGCCTGCAGCTCTGCTGCAGCAAAAACTGCAGCGTCCTTTCAGCATTGCTGCCAGAGCCATCAGTCTCCAGCTTCAGAGGAGCTACCCTGTCTCCACAGATTGCTTCCAGCTTTTTGTGTTGGCTGCTGGTGCATTGCTTGGCAGCCAGTCTTGTCTGGGAGAGCTTTTTAGAAGACTCTAATGCTTATGTTATATGAAAATCTTCTGGACAAAATATCTAACTTGGGAGATAGGCTGCTGCTTTCCACGCTGCTCCCAAGTTTTGTGTTTCACTTCTTTATTTTTTACGAGGGGTTTGGCTGGGAAGACTGCGCTGCCTCTCTGTGCTGTTTCTTCTTCTAAACAGTTGCAGCAGCCGGTATGCCTTCAGATCTCAGGGGGAGACCTTGGAACTCAGTGGCAAACATCCAAATCTTTTCAATCCTGGGGGAATGTCTTGGCAGGGTGCTTGTTGAGTAGCATAGGAATATATGTGGCTAGATGGGACTACCTGCCTCCTTTTCTCTCTGTCACTAAGCAAGAAAGGAGGGAAACCAGAAGAGGGTGCAAAAAGTTCCAAAAGCAAGGCAGCCTCTCCTTCCCATGCCTGTGGGGCAGCACCCCAATAGCCCATGCGACCAGCAGCACCTGACGCAGAGGTGCACTGATGCCTATTCCCTTCTCCCTTCAGACTGAAGATGCCAGATGTGCTCTCTGCTCTCCCTGATGGTTTTGTTGTGGCAGGGTGCCCCAGGACCACAGTCCTTCTGAAGAGCTCCCCAGCTCCCTACATTTACGGAGATAGTAGAGGTCTGCCAGACTCGGGCACCACGGATGAGTGAGTAGTATATGGGGGTCTTGCTCCAGCTTTCTAACCTGTTGGTTTTCTGTGTCAAACCTTGCTGACTGCGGTGGAGGGGAGAAGACAAGCACACTCTTCAGAATGCTTTTTGTGACCAGTTTTGTCCTCCAACCTGCAAAAGCTGATACTACAAGCATTAAGCATTTTTAAGGGAATGAATGCTGTCAAACCATCATTGCTTCTTTTGCTCATGTGAGAGAATTCATTATGAAGTCTGTTCTTCTAGCTGGGGAGCGCAGCACTGGCCTCTTTGGAAGCAGACAGCAGATCGCTGCAGAAAACAGAGCTTTAGACACATGGTTCCCTGCAAGTGTGCTGAGATACCCTTTTCTCTTGTGCCAGCAGGTAACATTCTCTACTCCCAGCAGAGGGACTCCCTCAGTCTTAACTCTTTAACGTTACTGTAAAAGGCTTAGTTGTTAAGACAAGGTGGAGCTGGTATCCTGAGTTCTCTTCAGACTTTTCCTTTTTTTCTTATGGGATCATAGAAACTATTGATTCAAGTCAGAAGATACTGAATATTGTGAAAATTGCAGTATGCATGTGCCCAGGCAAATTTCTGTCTGTATATTACACATCCTTCAGACTGGCGTGGAGGGGAGGGATTTTCTACCCAATCTAAAGGTTTGGGGTTCAGATGTTTTGGTGGTTTTTTGTTTTTTTTAAAGGACTGTGCTGTTGCCTAGTGTTGTCACTACAGATCTCCAAGATGTAGCGTCAGGACTGAACATGTTTTGCAGGCTTGCTAGCTCTGTCATTGCTGCCCTTCTCTTCCTAACCCCCGCTCACCACTTCCTCATTCATTTAATGGAGACAGAGGGCTCTTTATTGTACAACAGTCAAAATGTAATATGATAGTGTTGCAAGAGAGCTGGTGGAGTGGTCATTACTAGGTGTTTGATGTTTTCTGTTTCAGGGAGGTCTGTAGCTGTAAGAATGGTTTCTGTCTTACTCAGTCCCTATGCAGGAAGGGAAGGCAGGTTGGGAATGCTTTGTTCTGTGGCACCCTCTGTGCAGCCACAGGCCTTTCCAGGGACTGCAAGTTGGTGGGGATGATGTAGTGAGTTAGGTCCCTGTTGACCTCCTGAGGAGGAATGATGCCTACTGCTCCAACAGAGGTGAATGTGCTGCTGGGTCTCACAACAGGTGGAAATCTCTGAGTTGGCAAACCAAATAGATGTGAAAACCTGTACAGAGTCTCTTAGAGCACATTTTTTCCTGAAGGACGTGTGGGCAGACTTGTCATATAAAGTGATCAGGATTGTTCCTGATTTTGTTCGTGGCCTCTCGTGGAAGAAGCAGCTGAGGTTTCACTACTGAATGTGCAGATGATCTGACATAGGTATTCCTTCCATTTCTGTTTCATCTTCTGTTGTACTCCCAAGTGAGCCAGTGCTGATTACTGTATTGTCTTTTCTGGTGGGCAGACTAATAAAGCACAACTGATCAAATTGTTTCAGAACTGCTTCCCGAAAGACACATCCATCGTTTTGTGGACAAATCCAATAACCAGAGCATGCTTTCTTCATTTTTGAAAATGTGTCTCATGAAATATGTTATCCTATGTGTTATCCCTCAAATGCATTGTTCTTTGGAAGTGATATTAGCTGTGCATGTTAACGGACTGTGAGAGCCTCTGACAAAGAGAACATACATGGAAAACTAGCTTAATTCTCCTGTCTTTAAAGATCAGTTTCATTTCGGAGCTTCTCTCCCAGCAATATATTTAAAATAAGACACTATCAGGGGCTGTCTTGGACAGTTGAGCCATTAAGGCAGTCTCAAAAAGAGTTAATAGCAATAGTAGCCCATCATTCTCTTAGCAAAAGATGTGTGACTTTTTTCTTCTATCAGATTGTATATAGGTATTTAAAAAAGGCTTAGTGCAAATATTCCCTTGCTCAAGAAGAGTTCAGCCCACCACTGGATGTAATTATATTCCCACATGAAATGATCCTTTGACCCACTAGCCTCTTGTATTGCTTCTGGCGAGTAGAATACATGCAACATAAGCCCTAAAACCGAATTCTTACTACAGTCATTGTACAAATGAATTTATTTTAGAAGTGACAAAGTCTTCTCATATTTTTCCAGTAAATATGCTGATAAAGATTTTCTAACTTCATATCATGTAATAGTTGAGTTGGGAAGGGGTGGCTGGAGATCTGTGGAAACTGCACACTTTGGATGTTAGAACAGTGCTTTAAAAACCTGCAGGGAACTAAATTAGGTCCTCATACACCATGCTGATTGAAGATGAAACTGCTTTGGGCTCAGCAGCTTTCAAATGTATTGCTGATCTCTCAACAAGCACACTGCTATTGATTTCATCTCTAGTAATCATTTCATAGCTGCCCTTACATCTGTCACCCTGTGGAGAGAGAAGCCTGCAGTGAAGCAGGTTGCTGACAAGGCTTGTTTCTCCATGGGGAACACACATTGAAGTAGTGTCCCTAAAGGACTGCACCCCATGGGAGGGACCTACACCAGAGCAGATCGGGAAGGACTCATATTGGAGAAGTTTGTGCAGGACTGTCTCCTGTGGGAGGGATCCTGCACTGGCTCAGGGGAAGAGTGTGAGGAGTCCTTCCTCTGAGGAAGAAGGAGCAACAGAAGCAATGTGTGATGAACTGACCGTAACTTCCGTTCCTGGTCCTCCAGGGGAAGAGGTAGAGAATCAGGAATAAAGTTAAGCCCAGGAAGAAAGGAGAGGTAGGGGGAAAGTGTTTTGAGGTTGGTTTTACTTCTCATTATCCTACTGTGATTTGATTGGTAATGAGTTCAAGTCGAATCTGTTTTGCCTGTGACAGTAATTGATGAGTGATCTCTCTCTGCTCTTAGTTTGACCCACAAGCCTTTCATTATATTTTCTCTCTGTTATTCAGTTGAGGTGGGTAGTGATAGAGTGGTTTTGGTGTGCACCCGGCATCCAGACAAGGTCAAATCACCCCAAAGAATGACTTGGACCAGCCAAGGGGCTCCAGAAATGCCAAGGTCTCCAATCAGATGGTTTTGGTTTTTTGTTTTTTGGGTTTTTTTACTACTGAGCTGCAGAAGCCATGCCTGGACTTGTTAACCAATGACAATGTCCCATCTCTGCTCCCACTCTGTGCCGGTTCTGTCCTTGGTGTGCACTGGTGAGGAAATAGTGCATAAGGCAATACTAGTCCTCCATTTATACCTCTATCAGTGTCAGCTGGGAACTGATTATTCTGATTTTCGAAGGTATTGGTGATGATGTTGGAGGTAGACGTTTCCCTGGTGTCAGAGTTAAGTTCTGCTCCCACGGCAGTGTGTGGTGGTTGTAATGGATGATCTTTGTATTTACTGTTTATAGAGAGGAGATTTGTTTTGTGTAAGTGTACTCAGTTTTCTCAGTTTCATTTCCTAATATTTTTAAGGAAAAATAAGTGGAATAGTGAAGTGGGTCATTTAGTCAGTCATGGAAATTTGGGAACAGGAATAGGGTGGCCAAGGGGTGCCAGCCATCACTAGACACCCAGACTTTTCACAGAAGCACTTTTGACTGTGCTCATATGTTTTATTTCAGTACTTTTGATGTTAGCATCCTGAAGGCTGGGGCATAAGTATAAAACATGTTTCAACTTCCTTAAGCTAGAAGGGGAAATGTTTGATGCATTTGTGGCTTTCCAAAATGGACAAGGAGAGGGTGGTACCTACTCAAGAGGATTGTTGTTACTTCACTACTGATTTTACAGCCTGTCCTGTGTATCTCTTTACCTCCTGGATGCTGACATTAGTTGGATCCAGCTGTTGCTGAAATAAAGGGCTGTTTTGCCATCTGTGTTCACCTGCCTAAGAAGTTACTGTAAGCAGAGGAAATATAAAGAAATATTTTGAATCTGACAGGTTAGGAGGGCTGTTCAGTCCCATGGTAATCATTGCTGTGAGCATGTGAGAACTAAAATAACGATTGTTATAGTCTAGTTTCTTTTACAGCCTGTCAAGGCAAACATTTGTGATTATGTGCTCTTAGATACAAATCAGAAGTGATTGGTGCATTAGGAATTGTGAACCATCATGTTATTCTAGTGTAAGAGGGAAAAAAGGGCCCTAGTAAATTCCTTGAGGGAATTTCTTGCAATACCCTTATCGACAGCATAAATGTCACAAGCTATTTAAAAAAAATGATACCTGTTGAAAACAAATTGCTGAATATCCATTTTTAGTTGGTGGATCAGAAGAGCTTTACTCTCTGCTCCAGTATGCTGTGTAATACTTTATCCTGCATAGTCATTCTGCTGCGCAGTGGAAGGCGCAGGAGGAAGGAGGGTCACTGTATGCTATGAAACCTCTCCTCCAGCCCTTCATTAACAGGC
The DNA here is from genome assembly GCA_013399855.1 of Oxyruncus cristatus. Lineage (NCBI taxonomy): Eukaryota > Metazoa > Chordata > Aves > Passeriformes > Cotingidae > Oxyruncus > Oxyruncus cristatus. Next base: position 547,147 of record VXAY01000696.1, on the reverse strand, counting down.
TCCTTTTTTCTGGCCTGTATAATATCTGTTGGTTGCCCCTCCAGGCATATTTGCCCAAGGATCATTCCTGCCATGCATTTGACCCCAGTTTTCCCTGCAGCTGAATTAGATCAGCCCAAACTCATGCTAACACCAATGTCATGGGTTTGATGCTGGTATGGGACATTAACTTAAGAGCTGGACTCTGTGGTCTTTGTGGGTCCCTTCAAACTCAGAATACTCTGTGGTTCTGATAAGATTTTTTTTCCCTGTTTAGACTGACTTTGGGAGTAAACCTGTCCCCTGCGGCTATGGCTGTTTTAATGCATGTGCTGGGCCAAGGTATTAACTGTTAGTCAAAGTTGCTATCTAGTTCATGGTTCATTAAAAATAAAGCAGACAAGTTAACACTGAACAGCCTGTCTAAAGCTGTGCTAATGCTTTCCTTCCTGCCACAGGTGGGGACCTGATGTCTTTCCTCTTACGAGTGATTTTGTATGCAAGAAGCCTAACTTGTCTTTATAATCTCACTTGTCAGTAAAAAGATCTGTGCTGTGAAATATGAAAGCCCATCTTGTCTGGTAAAGAAAAATACTCTTACCCTGTTACACAGTCCGTAACAGGGCAATATAGAAGTGCAGTCCCTCAGGCTAACACAAATGAGTGGGTCAGCTCTGCAACTCTATCAGATGCCATTTAGACACCGTTGGTGGCTTTCTCATCTCCTGAGCGTGTCCCCCAGACAGTCTGGGGAGTTGGCCAGTGCCTTAAAGGACAGCATCAGGCCTGAGATGCTGTGTGGACCCAGGCAGTGCAGCTGCTTTTGTGGGTGCAGTGGGAGCTGTGCTCCAGTTTTAAGACCCCTTTTACCCTGCGGGGGTAACAGTAACTTCTGGCGCTGATCCTGAGCACGTACAGCTGTGAGTTACTTCCAGCCTTGCCTCTTCACTTCTGTTTGGAAGCGGTGGTACCATCTTCTATATAAGACAGATGGTGAGTTGTGAGGATTGCTTATGGAGGTTTGATCTGATCTGTAACTCCTTCTCTACCCAGAGAAGCAACATTTTGTGACTGCTGTGCTCTGCTTTTATCACAGTGGTCCTTACTGTGCCAGAAAACATCCCAATGAGACCTTCCACTCTTTTTTGGCTGCCTCAAGGTAGATGAATTGCACTCTTGAGAGTAGTAATAAATATGAGTTTGAAATGGTTTATATTGCTTTTTAACTTTTATATTCCTTCCTTGGTGTTTCAGTTAAGGCAAATTAAAAATTAATTGCATAACAGGGTATATGATAAGGTCATGCAAGTTAGCAATTTAAATTCATTGTGTATGATGAGACAATAAAGAGGTTTCAGGTGGTATTACAAGTGTACTAATTCCTTATCAGTGAGAAAAATAACAGACTGAGAGTTGCTAAACTTAGAGGGATCCCGGGATGATCAAACCATCCACGGATCTGGAATTCTGTATGCTGGGATCCTAGATAAACATCCAGACCTGCATGCAGACTGTTAGATCATGTGTATTACATTGTCATTTCTTTGTCAGTGCAAAAAAAAAACACCCCCACCCAAACGGGAACAAAATATCACATACAATTCTGTGTGTATAACCACACCTGCAGTGAGTGTCATGATTTTGTTTTAATTCAGGTGGTCAGTTTGCTGGGTGGAGATTTGTGTGTCTGGTTTCAGTCTTTGGAAGCTGAGATATTGGCAGCACTGAATACCTTTCTGAACATATAAACTAAATGTTACATTATTTTAAAAATTTGGGGCAGGCAGTCATCTTTTTAATAATAATGATAATGTATTTTTGTAAAATATCTTACGTAATTTTCTAAATTGAAGCACTGGGTCCTAAATAGCTGAGCTTCATTAAGCAGATGAAGTGAAAGAAGAGAAGCATCTGGCAGAAGAATGGAGGACAGCATAAAAATAGAGGCATATGTTAGTTTGAGTAGCATTAGTCATTTCTGATATTACATTGCCTGTGAACCTCTGCTCCATTCAAAGTAGAAGACTGAGCAAACAAAGCCAATTTTCAGGACATTCACACAGTGTTCCTTTCTTCCTGAAAATAAGTGGCAGAAGGCTGCGGAAATTGGAGGTGCCTTTTGGCCAGCAGAAATCTTTGCCACGTGGACAATTTGATAGTGTATCCTAAATAAATATTCAGAAAGCAAATCAGTAATGTTTTGTACTGCTTTTAATTTTTTTCCCCCAATATGACGTTTTCCTAGAACGTGTGTAATGATTCATTGTGATTGGTTAGAATGAGGATCCTGGATAATATTACTAAAATAAACACACCCCTTATTTTTACATATTTATTTGTACAGCCTGTACAAAGAGGCTGACTTGTTTTGTGCTGGGATGCAGAGTTTTTGCCTTAGGCTTAGTGGAAAGTGATATTTCAGAAACATTAATGATTTTTCACACTTTTAATCTTGAGTTAAAGAGGCAGTTTCAAACTTCTGTTGCAAACTCCTTGTTGCAGGTTTTGGTGTGTTTTTTTTGTTGCAGTCTTCTTTGTTTTGTCCTTTTGCTCCCTTGCACTATTTTTCCCTACTCTCCATTTTAATCTTTTATGTTCCTTCTGAGAAATTTAGTTCAGTGTAAATGGTAGTGCGTTACTGCTTGCAGTACCACTGTATGTCACAGTAAATCTGGGATCAGCATCTCTACATAAAACTGGAGCTTGTAAACCAGAAGTGTAGGAAAATTAAGTGACTTCTCAACAGCACAGAGAAAGGTACTGTCAAACCTGGGACTGGAATATAGGTACTCTGGTGACATCACTGAACTCAGATACCTCTGTGTCTAATTACTTCTTTGTTTGTCTGTCTGACTTTTTCAGCTTCTTGTTCTCATTGTTCTCCTAATTTGAGCTCTTCTCAAATGGTCTAGGTTGCTTCAGGCCTGGCCACTCTGGAACTGCTTCGGTATACATGTTCCTCTGGCTCTCCATAATCCCCTCCATTGTGGTAGTAACATAGGCAGGATACTGTTCTTTTGATATCGTAAATGTGATATTTATGATATCATAAATATCATGTTCTGATATCGTAAATATGCTCAATAATAATATGATGGGATATGAATATAATACTTTTTAAGAAAGACTACATATAATTCCTGTTATCCATGGAGAATAGGGACTTCAGAATTATTTCCAATTTATATAATTGTGTGCACCATTATATTTTGAGATTCAATGTTTCCTAAAGTAGAGAAAGTCTTTTTGACAGTTAGTTGAAAATTCCCTTGTGTCACTGACTGTATTGTACAAATAATGTGGTATAATCAGTAGAAGATTGTGTTAAATTGAAAATACACATTTTGGTTTAATAGTTAAAGTACAAGAGCACTTTATTCCACTGTAATAAGAATGGCAAGTGACAGCTTGCTAAAGGGAGTTTTTCATATTTTAAGATTTTAATAGTGATAAATACAATAATCCCGTATGCTGAATGCTTTTAATTGTGAAATAAAAGGCACACTAAAGTCAGTTTTCTCACGTAAAAGTGGTTAAAATCTCTTTCTGAGATGTTTAGCCCTGTAGAAAGTAGAAAGACCTGTGCTGGTTTGGAGTAAACACCAGACAGGTTCAGTGCTTGCCTCGTACTGTTTTTCGTCACTCAATTTCCAGTTAGCAGTTGCAAATGCTCAGCTTTCCGTGCACATTTTTAAAGTAATGTTGTTTAGCAAAAATGGGATGATGTAGAGGTTGCTTCTCTCAGAGAGAAAACTCACTGGTGAGGTGTACTGTAATTTAATATTGTTTGGTGGTCAGATTCAAAGTGAATAAAGTGAAAAATATACATTATCAGTGTTGATACTTCACTTTGTCCCATTTTTGAGGCGGAGAGATCAGTTCGTATGTCACTGTCAAAAGCTTTACTGAATTCAAGATGCATACACTGCTTTTCTTTTTGCCTACTGATAGGTTACCCTGCCAAAGGGGAACGTTAGATCTGATGTAATTTTTGATGACTTTCCTGCTGTTTGGGTTTTGTTAGCTTATTGCCATTCTTGTATTCTCTTTGTGACTGTTTAGCAGTGTATTTCTGGGTGGTAAAGGCAGGACAGCAGTTTGCAATTCTTTTAGTTTTTCTTCTTTCCACCTCTTCAATGACAATCTTAACCTTCCTTTATAGACTTTGTCTTCTCTTTTCTCAGTGAGTTCATAAATATGAACCTAAACAGGTGTATGGGCATTGGTTGAGCATTTTAATTGAGATGATGTTCCAAGATGTCCCGACCTCTCCCTTATTTTCTCTTGTGGGCTTGTTATGACAAGACAAGGCAGGAAAATGAATGGCCATATTGGCTTAGCTGGACAAAAACTCTTCCTCCTTGCTCCACACAGTGGGTGGAAGTGTATGGGTAGGACAAAGAAAGAAGAAAAACCAGCTCTTCCTTGACTCCATATGAACTTTAAGCATCTACAATATCCTTTGACAAGGAGTTGCAGAGCTGTCGCTCTCCTCTTGCTTGTTCTAAAACTGGTTACTCCCCGCTCCCCCTGATTTTTTTTTTTTTTTTATTAGAAAGGGCAATGAATAGTCCATCCATTTGCCACCTACATTGTGCCTGCCCCATGCCACCTCCCTGCAAAGTTTCCTCTGTTTCTTTCTGAGGATTTCTGATTCATCTTGACAACCCTTATATGGGAGCTACTGTCTCCTTTTTTGGGCACGAGGCCAGAATCCTATGCAAGATTTGATATATAGACTGTTTTATGGATCATGTATTTATTCAATGGCATTTTGAGGACCTCTTTTGTTTTTTGCCCAGCAGCTTCTACTGCTTGGACTAGTTGATTCCCAATACTTTTACTGTGGCTGGTTATTGAGCTAATGTTTCACTAACCTTATTGTCATAATCCCAAGATCCCTGAATGTCAGTGATCAGCTCACTGTCATTTCATGTGTGATATCCAGCTTGCCAGTCCTGTGAGAGAAGGGTCCCTCCATTAATATATCAGGAAAGTGAATGTTCACCCTCTCAGTGCCCTCCTCCCTCCCCAACCGCAGCCCCTCTTGGCACAGTCCCACGTCACTCCATTCCTCCTGGGAGGACCTTCATAGTCTACTACCACACCTTCGAATTCATGCCTTTTTATTTTTTTTAATTTTTATTCACAAGTCTGTAATGGAGAAGAAAATGCCACTCTTCAATTTCTAAAACTCTCGGTATATTGATACTTTAATGGATTTATGCTTAACATAGTTGCTTTTCTAGATGAGCAGCCCTTGAAAGAGGGAACAAGGAAAGAGGCATCTCCAGCAGCAGATCTCTTACAAACACATCCCATTTGGAGGACTTCAGAGTGTGTCCTGCAAGTAGTATTGGTGCAGCACATACATTCAGGGGTGTGTGTGAATTATTTTCCTTTTTTTTTTTTTTTTTTGCTTTGGGAATAACCTCTGAAATATTCAGAACTGAAGTTGTTTTTCTCTTCAGATTGTTGTCTGTAACATGTTAGTTATAGGCTTTCTCTGGACAAGATAACAATAACCTAAGCTTGATTTCCTAAATTTCGTAAATCAGTGTTTGTGTTACAGTTTCTGAGGATGAAACAGTTCTTCTGCTGCAGTATAGTTGTTGCTGAATGTTTAATCGGGCTATTATTCATATAATAAATATCTTCAGCAGAACTTTCTTGTAATTTTATCTGATTTTACTCTACCATTGCTGTAGCTGCAGATAATGTGTTTTTTTCGTAAACCGTGGCATGACTTTGGAAGGGTATCTGGCCTAGCGAGTTAAGACAAATATTTATATATTGTGTGAGAATCAAATGACTGCAACATTATTTTGGGGATATAAACATGACTGATTAAAGTTTTCTCAAAATTGTTTATATTTTAAATGTTTAAATTGTTTGTATTTTAAATATATCTTAAATGAAAACGGTAAGGGTGACCGATTCAGGCGAAACAAGTGGAAAGAGAGAAATACAAAGTGCAGGATATGTTTGGCACAGCTGGGTGCTGAATATGCTGAAGTCATGGTGCTTTGAGCTGAAGGGCTGTAAATTTTTGTAGGTCTTAGAGAGATTAGCCTGTGAGATGTTAATGTCACTGTTACTTGTGTGTTTTTATGAAGCTGGTAATTGGAAGGATTAGGCTCTGCAAAGACCTCACCAGGTCTAGGAATCATCCCCCACCACTTTATTTGCTTGTAGTTCATCCCTGAATGAAAGAAGAAGACTATATATTCTTTAATTTCAAGGTTGCATGCCGGAAGCCTGAAAGGGTCTGCTGTTTGTCTTGACTGTTTTGCTTTTCACCATAGCAGTGTTTCAAACAGAGAGGTCTTCTCTGAATATATTGGAGGTCTCATGAAGAACCAGCATGGTTAGGGTTGGAGTTTATCCAGCTCTAGGCTGCACACTGGTATGATGCAGGAAACACTTTGGCAATTGTACTGAAGTGATGCGTCTTCCTGAACATAATCCAAAAACAAACAAAGGAACAAAAAGGATTTTTCCTTCCCTTTGGCACTTTTTCAGTGATGCTTATTCCTCTGACATGACCTTTCCAGTCATTCATGAGACATCCCTGGAGAGGCAAGACAAAAATTTCTATTAGAAGTAATACACAGGAGCTTACCTTCTCCTCACCTAAATATGTGTTTTAAAATTGCAGAGGCAGAGGGTAGTTTTTCTGTGGCAGGTCATTTTCCAAGAGTCTTTCACACAATTTTTATGCCAAAAAACTTCACTGATTTAAGTAATACTGTTAAAAAGAGACATTAAGAAGCTCAGGCAAGAAAGGCAAAGCACATTCTCTCCTTTGGTTTGAGATGAGTTGGAAAGTAGATAAGACAGGGAGGCATACAAAGGCTCTTGCAGATTACATGAGCAGCGCAGAAAAGAGTTTTGTACCAGCTGTGCCTACATGATTTTGGATGGGCAAGGAAGAGGCTTATGGTGTTTGAGCCAAGAGGCAGGAACATCCTTTTGGGAAGAGACGAGAGCAGGATTGCAAACACAAGGGTTGTGAAGGCAAAACTGCACCATGGAGTGAGGCAGGCTGGTGCTTTGTGGTGCGCTGTCTCTGTCCTATGTGGGTACCACCGGTCATGTGGGGAGCAGTGCCAGAACAAAATGTGGCCTCATCTGAGTTGCTTACAAGTGCATTGGCTCACTGTGTTGTTTTGTGTGTTTAAATTTGTTAATGCATAATAATGTGAGAATTCAGCAAGAAATCCCATTCTGTCTCACTTCCCTCTGCATTAAGGCTGCTGCCTGTATTGTTTCCTTTCTCCATTCTTCTTTTCCCTCTTTCTCTTCTAATGTTCCCCAGAAATCTGGGATAATGGAGTTTTACGCTGCTACAGCAAGTGCAGCACCTGCCATGTGAAATCTTTTCTCTTTGAGTGAAAGCTTTAAGCAACACTTCTTCCAGATAGAGATTAAGGCCTTGGTATTGCTGTCTGGGCCGGACATTTGATTAATACAGGGTCCTTTTATTGTCATTCTGCCTTTCTGCTCTTCCTCATTAGAAATCGGTGACTCTTCCCCAATTCATTCATGACACGGAGAAAAGAATGCCTAATGATACACGTAGATAAAGAAAATATATAGCATGCATTCAGCTAGTAAAAGGAGCTGTTTTCCCACGTGGAGAGGGGATTAGGCCAGGATTGTATTTGCCTCCTGCAGCTGCCAGTAGAAGCCTCTGACAGACAGCAGCCTAATATATATGTATATGCATGCATGTATGTGCACACAAACATAGAAAAACTGAGCACAGTTGCTGTTCATACATAATTTTGGTTTGTCTTTGTGTTTCAGTGAAGGAATGTGGTGGCCTAGAGTTGTGGGTTTTTTTTCCCTCTGGAAGCTGGAAGTGGTTTTTGCTCCTGCAAGCTGCTGTTCCCCTTAGTACTTGACAGCACCATGTCAACAGGGGTAATATTTATTTACTGGGGATTATCCAGGGAGGCACTCCAAGGAGAGGTGTGGGGGTGTGTTTTGGCCAGAGCACGGTGCCCTGGGGACATAATCCTTCCCGTAAGGGATTGCACAATATACAGAGATAGGAATGGGTATGCCCATAGTTTGCTGTAACCCTTTTAGCACTTACATCCAGGGTTTTCACTCCTTTTTAGTGATGTAGTCTTTCCAGATGCAGGCAGTGTGAATATATGCATCAGTTCACCTGGGGTTAGGGTTTCACGAGTGCTTTTCTGCTGTCCTCTCCCTGCTGCCTCCCAGCTGAGCTGCTGCTGGTCATACCAGGGCTGGCATTTGGGGCTTGCTGCAGTTTCTTTCAGCCTGGGTGGGAGCACAAGAGCAAGACGTGTGGTGCAAAGTCAAGCCAACAACAAGCTCTCTTGGACACGTGTGCCAGGACAGCGTGGATGGACTGCAAAGAGAAGTGGGAGTTGCTCAGGGGAGAGACATCGCAGTTCCAGCTGTTACTGAAGGGGATTTGATGGGGAGCAGAAGCTTTCTTCTGGGATGGAGAGCAGGTTATGTGCAGTGTTGGTGGAGAGACCAGCGTAGCCAGGGCTTGGCTCACCCTGCAAGCTGCAGGGTTGGAACTGGCTGGAGCCTGGCTATAGGGCTACGTGCCAAGGGTGCCTGGAGCAGGGTTACCAGGTGCAGTGTGGTAGGTGGTGTTACAGAACGGAAGAAAGGAAAACTCCCTTTAGATGTTTATAATGTAGAGTGTAGAAAGTAACGAGAATTAAAACATACATATATGAACATATTTAATATATATAAAGGTATCAAATATATATATCAAATTGATATATATAGAAATATATTCTGAATGTAAGGAAAGCTTCACTTTGCTCACCTTGTTCGTCTTCATGGTCAACCTTGGTGATCTTGCGCTTTTGTGATTCAAGTGTCTGACAGAAGTAAGGATAAAGATGAGTTCAGGTGAAATGAACGTGGATGAGACAAATGTACTTGGACAGCTGCTGTGTCAGTGCTTTCTCAACGAAAGATGTTTGTCTGTCCGCTGCCTTGGTGGTGTTCTGCCTCCAAAATGTACTGGATTAACCCCAAATCATAAAGTGTCAGTGACCATAACATGCCTTCCTTTATCTTTCAGTTGGTTTTACTTCTCTTTTTGATATTTTAGCATAGTAAAGCTTTTTCATCCCAACAGCTCCCTAAGAAACTTATTTTACTGCTGTATGAACTGATTTGGTTAATAACTCAGTTTCAGTATTAATTTTTTTTAATGCGTTGTTATGTGGGTGCCTGAAACTGTCAGCTTTCTTTGGTAATGGTGCTACAGATCAAGAACCCAAAAGTCAGACCTCATAAAGAGGGTGTTTCCAGAAGCACGTCTTCACTTTGTTTATGGAAGTACGTCTCCAGCACAGAATGAGCTTCATTCTTGCAGCTCTGGCAAATGAGCTGTGACACTCTCTTACTGATGCTGCTGCTGAAAGTAATCAGCTAGAGGTTACTTTCCTGGATGAAATACATTTAAATGGCAGTGAAGGAGAAGGCTGTGATTTATTTTGATTGCCTTTCTCCATGATATTTGCATACTGCAGTATGGAATGTGAACAGCTATATATAATGATTTTTTCCCATATAACACCATAAATCAAGAGAGAGTTTAAAGAAAACAAATGGCTTTTACTGACATTGCCTTTTCCTTTGAAAAACCCAGGAGGATCCTAGATCTGAATGCTTCAAATGAATATATTGTTCTATTTATGTTGAAAGAGGCAACACATTTTTCTGTTGGATAGTGTATCTCTGAGACAAATATCATCACCTGAATATAATAAACATTTAGAGTCAACCTTCTTTGTTTACATTTTATTTCCTAGCTCAGTGTTGAAGAAATAGTTATAAAACTGTTCATCAGAGGTTTTGGTAAATATTTTTCTATAGTTGCAGTGTTATTAAGATGTAATAATGTGTTTGAGATGGGCTTGGGGAAAAAAGTGCTTAATAACGAAGCGCTATACTAGCTATTACAGAACAGCTGTGTTTTTTTTCTCCTTACCAAAGAGGTGATAAATTAGTGTATTTTACTATGCAAACTCCATCCTTCTTCTTAGGTCCAGTTTCTTTGAAATTGACAAGGACGTGAAAATAAATATGACAAAAATAGTTGTAACTGGTCAAAATTCTGCATTAGGAGTGCATGAATGGGAATTGAGAGCACGGGGGTGCCTTTGGGAACACAGAACATAGATTGTAATCTGTAACAAGCTCAAATGATACCAGTTTCAGAAGTGTGAGAGCTTTGGAAGGAATTTAGGCAGCACTGGGAGAACTCGACTTGCTCGCTTGCTGGCTTGTGCATGTCTGTCTGCTTGTTTTTCAGAGAATTGTGCCAGCGCTGGAACAGTTCTTGTTTGGCACAACAACACTTCAGTGCACTGAGACTGTGCTGCTTGTTTCATCCCAGCATCTGGCGAGATTAAGTATTAGCGCTGCTATTGAATGAACAGTTTGAGGATGTGCATGAGTGTTTGGGGTTGTTTTTGTTTCCTCTGGTTTGTAGCCGACAAAGCCGTAGGAATGAACAAAGCCTTCCAGACCGCCTACTATATAGATTAATTTACAGCTGCCAGTTTATATTAGTTGTTCTATTTATTCTGCTTGGGTGCTTTTTTGAGGAAAGGAGTATTTCCTAGTCAATTGTCTGGCAAGGAGAAAGGAATTCAAGAAATGTGAAGCAAACAAATTCCTGCTAATTAGGCAAGTTTTTGGAAGCTGAGCTGTTTGTTCCCTTTTCTTATGATATTATGGAAGGACTGAAGTTCAAAACCGGAATTTCAGTTGACGTCTGAACTTTGTCTTTAATCTCCTGTACTTTGCTTTGGTGATGCCAAGGCTTGGTGAATAGCAGCTCTAACCAAATTTCTTTTCTGCCTACTTAAAAGCTTTGTCCTACTGAAGGTTTTGACAGCAGAGCAGCATACATCTCTTGCCTCTGCAGCTCCTACGATGCTGTAGGTTTATCAGGAACCTCTAATGATCTTTACTTGTGTTTCCGTATAACTGTCCTTCTCTCTGTCACTGCTTTGCATCCCAAAGTTTAAGTCTCAGCTCTGTGTGCTGAGTGACTGACACATCCAGGGACTGCTGACTCTGACTGCTGGGGATGTCCAAACCAGCGAGCAACCCTATGCCCCCTGAGAGGTGACCCTGATAACCACCATTAGGTAGTTATCAGTGAGGAAGGGAAAAAATATATCTGAGAGTTTATCCAAGAGCCTTATGGACATGTCTGGATATGGATAATGCAGACTGGCTGATATCTTTGTCTGTCTTCTAAAATAATTGCTTTGGTGGGCTCAAGTAGTTCAGCAGGGGATTAGTTGGTTTACTTATGTCAGGATCAGGCACACTGGGAGATGCACTCTTCTTCCCTGCCCCCAGTGGAGCTGCAGCTCTTTGTTGCCAATATTACTGAGAATGGGATCAAACTGAGCTAAATATAATCTTCAATGATCCTGCACAGAGAATTCCTTCCCCTTCTGTCTGCTGGGTTGCATGGTGGGCTTCTAGAAATGAAGAGGAAGGTAGTAAGGTACGAGACATCCCAGGTGTTAAGAAGAGACAGGAGTAACTGCTCTCAGGACCCCACAGGGTCAGGGGAGCCCACTCTCTGCCAAGGTGTCCCCAGTGAGCTGTCAGCTCTGAGGCGAGGCAAGGCAAGGAGGTAAAGTCTCTGTAATTCACTTGAAAACCTTGGCAGGTAGCAATTACAGTATCTTGGTGTATTTTGATGCAGGTCTAATGAGGGATATGAGAGATATATTATGTGGAGATAGATACATAGGCATATATATATTTATATGTACACACACACAGGTGTCTGACTGTGGTGATGGTGCAGGTGTTTGCTGTGCAATGTGCAGCTTCATTTGAGAAATACTTTCTACTCCTGTTTTGATCTTTATTCTTTTGAAGGTCTTTAAATTCATTTGGAAAGACCCATTTAATGAACATTGTTCTTTTAACTGTTTCATATCAGATGTTGTATGTTGTGCTCCATTTAATATGAGTTTTATTTGTTGAGTGTGTCAAAAGTTTATTTGTTGAGTGTGTCAAAGACTTGATATGTCGTTAAGTGAAAGATTTCAAAACCTTATTAGCTAATCTTGTGTTTCTAAAATTGTGTGGAGAAAATGGAGCTGGTACTGATTTCTTTATAGTATACTTTGACATACAGTTGGTACTTGGAGTTAAAAACAAAAAAACAACCCTCCCAAGTGCACTAAACCCCAAAACAAATAGTCAGTGAATTTTCAAAAAGAAAAATGTTGTATGTGAGTTTTTTGTATTGTAACCGGTCTTTAAGGTGGTTTGAAATAATGAATAAAATTATTTAAACACCACTATTTTTCACCATTGTAGTTGAAATACCATTCCCTCTAAAAACAGCTCTGCACAGTATTGAGAAGTAATAATCACAGTGTATAAAGAAATATACCAATTAACTCTTTTCCAATACTTTTCTTTGTACTGAGTAGACATTTATGAAAATACAGTATCTTTTTGGTTAAAAAACAGAACTGTCAAATTTTACTATAAAGTTTAGATTTTGTTGCAGATTGTTGTGTCCTTATCATTACCAGAGATGCCAAGCTTTCACATTTTTTAAATCACATGTAAAATCAGTTTTTCTAATTAAATCAGTTCCTCCCAATGCCTTGCATATATGCCAGTTGAATCTGCTGCTCAAAAACTTCAAGGAATCTTCTTGTTGTACATAAAAGCCCAGGACTTGTTGAGTTCTCTTCGGAAGGTATAAAGCTGGGTGAGATGTATTTTTTTCTGTTGTAGTTGTGGGAGGTTTTATTCCTGGGGCCAAATGCCAAAACTTCAGCACAGCTGACTGGTAGTGCTTAGATGTTCAGAATTATTTGCTGGACATCTGGGGTGGGGTTACAACTGTGCTACTTTGCTCTGGCCACATCCAGTTCCTCTGCTGTGGATTTCAGCTGTAGACAGCTGGGGTACCTGCTGGCTGCTGCTCTTCTTCCTTCTTAGTGAGATGGTACAGCAGATATAGGATAATCGTGAATAATACTTTGAGTCAGTATTTTTCTTTCTGTTTTTAGTACAAACAAGATGATCATAAAAGGGTTTTTACCTTAATTTGTGAAAAATATATGGACATTTAAATCCTCTTAGGGACCTTTTTGTCTATTATTAAATCACTGGTTGTGTTTATGGAGTTACTTTCAGAAGTTCCCTGTGGTTCTCTTTTGTCAAGGAAGTTTTATTTATTATTTTATATTGTATGTATTGTTCTATGTTACAGCTGAATAAAGAATCAAATTTCTTCATTACTACATGCCCAGCAGCAATCAGAAAATCTTAGGACCTGAGCAGATGGGACAAAACTAGAGTATATCTCAGTACCTGTCTTCTTTATTTTGTGTAGTTCATGCTCGTTTTGTAAGCATCTAAAATCATTACTCTTGTTTTGATTCTTATCAGTAAATTGAAAAGTCTGACAAAGAACTGCAGAGATACTTAATTTCCTTCTTTCATTCTGCAAAAACATTTATCTATCGCTATCTGTTACAACATCTCAGTCAATAGAGGCTTCATCCTTGTCTGTGTGTGAAAGGGAAATTGCCCTCCTGTGCAGATGAGCAGGACCAGGAGTCAGACTGTATCTCTGTTAAGCTTCCTTAAACATTAAGTAAGAGTTTTAGAGTAAAATCTTTGACAAATGTTGAGGTTGAAGACCTTCATATCAAATGGTGGTATGGGTTTCCTGGTTTTCTTTCATGTGCATAAATGGCTTAAAAAAATAATGACTGTTGACTGTATTATAGAAATGTATATTCAGAGCATACATAATTAATAAAACCTTGTAAAGTGATTGATATCAATAAACAACCACAACCCCAGCAAAAAATACTTTTAATTACATTTATATTTTAAATATTTTCCTTTCAACTCCTGACTTCCTCCCCCCCCCCTTCTTCTGGTGTTTTTATCAGAGCTGATGATGATATTGTTTTGAAAAGCAGACCTTTTTACTCACTATTTTCATCATCACATCTGTTCATTTCAGTGAGATCTGTCAGACTAACCTCCAAATACTGCGCCTGCCGGTTTCTCTTAAGAGACCAAATAAAGCAGAGGTTATTTGGTACATTTTTGGTTTTGTTTTGCAGATATCCAAGTTGTAGCTATCCAGCTGTGTTACCTGATTTTGAACCTTTTCCTCTTTTTATTCATGCCACACATGGGAAGCTGGCAGTGTCCTGAGCAGGTGTGCACTCGCAAGCACAGCGGGTGTACTTTCTGACAGACCTGCCTGCCTGTCTGGATCCATCTGTGCATCTTCACTGAGCTGGATTCTTGTGGGAAGACTGGAAATGGCCAGTAGTGGAAGAACATTAGGAACCACCAAGGTTGAATCCCATATTTGGATTTCAACATCCAAGAGACAAATGGGACTGATTGACTGCCCTCACATACATATATGGAAAGTATGCATTTGAGTTTATATTAGGTGATGGAACATAGTTCCTGTGTTTGCTAATGTATTTTAAACATGTTGATTTAGTGAACGTGAGAAAGTAAATAGGTCATTTTGCGAAGTCTTTTAGGTGATAGTGAAACATCAGGCTGTGCAAATTCAGACACTTGACTCTTAAATCAACCTGTCTACCTGGTACTCTCATTGAGTCAATGGAAAGAGAAGTATTTCCTCCAAAGGGATATACAAAATCTCCAAATTAGGTGTCTAGTGTGAATTGCCTTCTATCTCTGTCTCCATAAGCATGTCTGCAGTCTTTGAAGACAATGGGTCTGGGCAATCTGAGGTTATGGTTCCCAGTCCCTTGCCTGCACTGCATGGTGGTGGTTTGTGTTCCAGGATGGTGGTGAGGGAGAGAGGTGGGGTGGTGCAGACATCAGATTCTTCTAGTGGCAAAATTTAAGAATTTGCTCATTTGATTTAATTAATTCCTATACATGGTGGTCCTAAAACTCCTCATATTTTAGCAGCAGCTGAATAAGTGACATTTCATAGGCTAGCCATTCTGTTACTAAAGAGTTCTGCTGTTTTCATTCCCATGCTCATTCTGCTCCAGAGCCCTTTGTTCGTCTTTGCCTCTCTTTTTGCCCCTGTTGGATGGAGGGGCATAAATCTCTTAGAAACATATAGCTAAGATGTCAGAGTGCTTAATGAAACAGTGACACAGATACTTGTATTCATCATGAAGCATTTAAACAGAAAAATAAACTAGGCCAGTAGGTTCATAAATATAAAGGTGTGTTTTTTCCTGCAGGAACAACAACAGTTCTCTGATGTCTGTGCATTGTAGACTGTTACCAGTTGTGGTTTTAATATGTGTGCCTTACAGTGGCTGTGCAGTTAGCTGAATTAACGTTGCTTTGGCAGCCGTAACTTTAACTTGACTAATTTCTATGTGCCTAAACTTCCCTTCTACTATTTCTCCCCTTTCTCATTTGATTTTCGTCTGAAAAACATTAAAGAAACTAGCAAAAGAGAGGAAGGAAGATGTAATGGAGAAATGCTGTAATTCAGTTGAACACATATTTGAATTAAGAAGAACCATTCTGTTTAAAATTCCTGCTTTGGAGTTGTATCACAGGCTGGCCATCCCTGTTCACTTAAAAGAACCTTCATGGATTTTAATAACAGACATTACACTTAGAAGAAAGAATTCTTCAGCTTGCTGTGTTACAGATCAAGAATATCCACAAATTAAATGTTCTAAGATCCAAAACAGTAGCCTAAAGATTTAAATCCATTCATAACGTGAACAATAACAAGCCTTATAGCTTTCTGGGTATCACAAGTTGGAGTAAAATCCAAACCTCATCAAAGTTAACAGCAAATTCCCTGTGATATAATAGGGTCAAGGATCATACCTATTTTCTGCTTAAGGTTTTGCATAGGTAAGATTAGATATACTCAAAGTGGCATGAGAAATGGCTTTGCTGTTTTAAAGACACTAAAGGGTGGAAAAATGAACTGTGGTTGAAAGGTGCTGGGAATCCCGTAGCCTGCAGGTGGGGGCTCAGGGCTATAATTACAGTTCAGAAGACAGCCTAGAAACAGTTTCTAGTGTTTCTGTAGGAACATGGAATCCTTGACATAGCAAAGTACTTTATTTAATGGATTGCCTTTGTGTTGTTATATATGGGGTTCACACCGTCTAAGTGGAGGTGCGTGAAAATTAGAGGTGAGGTCCCTCTGTGGTCAGAGGAAGGGGCCAGCAAGAACCTGGGACACTCATCTTGTGTTTCTCTTTCTCCATTGACTGTAGAAGGAAATTAAACTAGTCCAAATCAAATCTTTTATAAGCTTTAAGTTAGGTGAGGTGTATCCAGCATGGGAACTGTTGCAAGGCTTTGAGAGGGACATTTATGCCCAGTCATTAACTTCCAGTTAAGAGAAAGGATTTGAGGGAATGACTAATGTATTGCCTGTAAATAGTGTAAAATAGGAATATAAAGAGTGGGAGGAGCAGGGAACTGCAAAGAATTGTCTGAAGTCTCCAGGGTTTTGTCTCTTCCCTTCCCCCTTGCACCTGGGTGGATCAATGGAACGGGAGAGCAGTTGTATAATGGCTTCTTTTGCCCATCACAGTGTGCTGTTAGTTTGACATGTGCAATTTACTTGGAAAAGCTTAAGTAGCCTTAATAACAGAAAGTCCCAGCAGAGCTGACACTAATGGTCTCCCCCATTGTCAGTCTCAACAGAGAGATTAAAAACTGAATGAACAAAGAGACCCAATTACCATCTCCCCACTCTGGATGTTGCTGCATGAAAACAGGTATGAGCTATGACAGTGGGTCTTTGGGCAGACTCTGTCTCTCTGCTATGCCGTGGTGTGAGAGGGGGCTTTGCTGTGCTCTCAAGTTAGTGCCATTAGTGAGGGCTGCTGCAACGTCACCTAGTCCAGCTATTTTTACATAAATAATGAAGTCCAGTCATCTTGAAAGAAATTCAGTATTTTGTGCCGTGATAATGCATGTTATTGAATACTCTTCAGACAGTAACCATCTGATACACAGTGTTAAATGCAGCCCAACTAGGTCTACCCTTTTTTTCATCCAGTTTTGCACAGACAAATCATGTTTTCTCAGACAAAGCTCTCCGTGAGGTACGACAGTGCAGCTCTGTGGGATGCACAGCCAGGGACAGACATGTCCCCAGTTCGTTGGGTTGAACTTGCAAAAATGCCTCAAAGAAAACAGAGCATCTTTTTCTGCTTTCATCCGGAGCTTGGAGAGACTTAATAATATAAGCACCATCTGTGAATGGCTAAACACTTCCTTTTACGAGTGCTTTCCTCCAATATATTATAAAGTACAGCGCTCTCTTTTGCCTCCCTTCTCTAGGACAGGTTGAAAAAAATGGCTGCTGAATGTGCTATATATTTTGTGTCTGGTTTTTATGGCTACTGTGTGGAAGGCTTTAATTGCAACTCACTTCTCAGTAAGACTGTTTGGCCTTTTTTTTGGGAGCGTTGCTCATTATCTGTGTCTGTGTGGCAGACCAGAGATTTGTCACCATTAGGAAGGTAAACAAACGTGTTTCAAGAGGGGTCTAGGTCAGTTTTACCAACATAGGATTTGGTCAATGATAATGATTGTGAGTAGTAGATCCCCCACCTTATTCTGTCCCAGTATTGAGAAAAAACAGAGCACCTTTCAGTAAACAGCCGATTTTCTAAGATACTGTCGTGTTGACAAATCAGCTGTTAAACCAAACTGTGTCCCCTAGATTTAGAAGATTAACATCTAAATAATAGTTACAGCATAGCTATCAACATTATCTAGCCTTATCAATCTTTGTTTTATAACTCATTGTATTTTCCAACATCACTTACAATACTTTGATAGGTACACCAGGTGAATGGTGGAGCTCAATATATTTATATTTCAAAGGTAGTGAAATACATGCTTTGCCTTTTATTAACTGAATGTAAGTATATGAATGTATTTAACTAATGGTTCTATAGAGAAAGTTGCTCTTGTACAGTATAATAACTAATATTTATGCAGCTAAAATATATGTAATGTGCATGAAAAATAATGTGTTTGGCTAAACAGAGATTTGTATAGCTTCGTATGTTTTTCTATGTGCGTACAGTGTACAAATGAACTCCGCACATTGGATGAAATCTGAAGTGAAATGCTTAACATTCTTAGCAACAGCTGAAAGATGAGGATGGGTTTTATTAGTTCTGGAGTCATGCTTTCTTAAACGCAAATTCTTGTCTTACTGTGGATAATTAAAGTTTTGTTGTTGCTCTCCAGCAATTAGAATTTGCTCTCTTGTATGTCACAGCTACAGTGTTGGTTTTTTAAGTGATTTGTGCATACATTGAAAATGCGGGGTGGAGGAAAAAGAAATGTTAATAAACTTTCTTAACAAAGACTTACATGACTGATACAAAAGACAGGAGAATATAAACCTTCTTTTCCCACCTGAAGAAAATTAGAAATACCTCCTCCTAAATGGAATGGAGTGATTTTTGGGAAATACCTATGTGTTTCTGAAATCATGTGAACTAAGCAAATGTGACAGTTTATAATTTCTTATAAATATTTACTCTACAGCCCCAGTGAGGCTTTTGGCAGCATGGGCTTGTCCTTGGGAAGTTCCCTTTTTTCTCTCTCCAGTTCTCTCTCTGTGAAGGAACTGAGCAATTGTTTTGAAGGGAATACTGGTAAAAGAAGCTTTTTCATTGCTTGCACTCTCTTTGCCTTTCTTTCAAGCCTTTAGTTCTTCGGCAAAGCCAGAAGTTCTTTGCCTGCTCTTGTCTGCTAATCCCTCTACTTACCCTGCTGATCATGTTCCATTTCACTGTTTTTTCACCTTTTCTGTTAGTATCCACCCTCACCATTGTTCCTCTGGTTTTGCTTACAACATAAGCTCATTTGAACCTCTTCCAGCTTGGAAAAAGGTCCAAGGCTATTACCAGTTACATTTGCACTTCTAGATACCTTCTGCAATTCTCTTCTTCCCCTCATTGCTCAACATGCTGTAGTTGTTGTTGGAGTGTGACTTTCTAAAGCACTAGTGCCTTTTCCAGACCAGCTTTGCACATTGAGGCTGGATGTGGCACTTAGTTCCATAGTCTAGTAACCGCAGTGGTGTTGGATCAGGGGTTGGACTTGATGATCTCAGAGGTCCTTTCCAACCTATGATTCTATGATTTCATTCTGGGCAGCGTCTTTACAGACCTCTTCCTCATCAAAGGTTACAATGTGCACTGCCTCCTCTGCCTCACATCACCTCTCATCTGTCTGCAGTCTCCAGAGTTGTTCTTGAAATCCTGGCCATGCTTCTGTTCTCTGATCATGTCCTCTTCAGGTTCTTCTGCCACCTCACCAATTTGCCTGGAGGATCTTCCCCCGACGGTCTTTCTGGTCGTTGTTCTCTGAGGCTGTGCTCTTGGTAATTTGTCTTTGTTTTCTGTGCCTTGTGGATGAGATTACCTTGAGATAAACATCAGCTCAACTCCTGCCTCTACACTGAAGACTTCTCGTTGGTGCTGTGCACCTGGTATCGTCTCTATGGACCAGAAATCTCTGTCTTTCTCTCGGACATGGAAATGTTAGCTGACATTTTTTTATACCATAACCTCCAATTTTTTTTCCTCAATTACATATTTTTGATCATTTTGACAACACCATCATCTTTCTTACCACTCATATTTCTCTGAAGAAACTCTTTAATTCATGGAATCATAGAATTATAGAACAGTTTGGGTTGGAAGGGACCTTAAAGATCATGCAGGCCAACCCCTGTCCCAAAGTGGCTTTGAACATTTACAGGCATGGGACATGCACAGCTTCTCTGCACAACATGTTCCAGTGCCTCACCACCCTCATAATAAGAATTTCTTCCTAATATCTAATCTAAACCTACCCTCTTTCAGTTTGAAGCCATTTCCCCTTATCCTATCACTACATGACCTTGTAGAAAGGCCCTCTCCAGCCTTCTTGTAGGCCCCCTTTAGGTACTGGAAGGGTATTCAGGGTTCCTCTAGGTGATTGTGACTACACTGTACTTAAAACTTGTCAAATTATTCTGCATTCATCTCTTTTGTATACTTCTGTACTATTAAAACTGTGTCCAGAATTTATGTCTTACAATTTCTGCATCTGTAAATGAAGCATGCTTTGGTAATGTTGGTAACGTGAGAGTTTTTCCCTGCTGCTGCTGCTCTGGGAAAGCCTGTGGTGATTTTTCATCTTCTGTTCACTGTTAAGATCTTGACTGCATCCCTTGCTGATTCAGAATGTTGCCTTCAGTTCCCTCCTTGGCCTGTTTCAAAGCAAACACTTGTTTTGGGAGAATGTTCAGGGAGAATGACCTGAAAACATCCGTGGTGCTGCCTGGGAAGCCTCACTCAGCACCTCCCTCTTGCTTTACTGTGATGCTTGCAAAAAAACCAAAAGGCAACCAAGGTGCTGGTAGCATTCCTGGCCTCTTAAACTGTTCACAGCATTGCTGCTGGATTCCTTCTACACTGTCCGCCAGTCTGTCCAATTGCTGCCTCCTGATTTTTCTCACAAATATGGGATAGGGATCTATTTCATTTTTCGGACACTTTCCTTTGAACCGAGTTTCAAATTATGACTTGTCTTTAGCAAATAATGTGTAAATTAGCAGCATGTTCTGTAAATTTCATGCATTGTAGTCTGCATTCTAGGTATTATTTGCCAGATAAACTATTTGTGTAGATGTAGAGTTATGTCTGTTACTGTACAGTTTTCAAAGAGTGTAGATAAGAGATAAGGCAATGAAGGGAAATCCCACTGGCTGTGTTGCTGCTGAACCTGGTGAGGTGAATAGCTAATCAAAATTAACTTGAATTAGGCTTAATCAGGTTTACAGCACTTACATTTCTGGTTTGCTTGTGGGTTTTTTTTTTTTAAAAAGAACCTTCTGTTTTTCCAGTTCCTATGTGCAATTGTAACAGCACATAACCTGTGGAACTTCTGCCACCTCTGAGACATTTTGGGAACCTGTTTTCAAAGTAGACAGTTTATTCCTAAATAGAAGTAGTGTATAGGTTCATCCAAGCTGTAAGAAGGGATTAGATGAGCTCTGAAGTTCTCTTTCCATTTTCCATTTCTGTGATTCTAACTTTAGGCTATGGCTTTTTGCACATGGATATTAATAGTTTACTGATAATTTAGATATAATTTATTTATTTGGGGTTTATATCTCAATTGTTATTTCTGATTAAAATGAAACAGGTGTATTTGCAAGACGATAACATTGTCAGCAAAAAAGTACCAAAAGCTTAATTCACAGGCATAACTAGTACTTAGTTATCCAATGCCTTCATGTATTATGAGGTGGTTTTTTGGACATAAACACATCTGCTGATCTGAATGCATTAGGAAAAAGGTAGGAAAAGCAGCTAAATTATGTGGAGATTTTAATTAGTAGGAAAGAGGGATGGTAAGGTCTTCCAACAGCATTTTCTAATTGAAGTCACTGAACTGGCATTTCAGCAATAATTTCTGCTTCAGAGATCAAGAGAGATTATTTATCCTTAGCAGTTTTCAGCTCTCAAAAGTTCATGCAGGCCAAGTGACTTCCATCAGTTGTGAACACTGTTGTGAACTTGTCCTTTTCCTGATTTTATTGATTAGTCACGTGATTTATGGGAAGATACGAAGGTCTCTGTCGCATTTTCCTTGTTCTTACAAAGCAGTGAGAGGTGCACAATTTTATTTTCAGAGATCAGTTAGTGGGAATCAAACTGGAGAGCCATGGTTAGAACTTGTTTTGTTTATAATGGGAAGTGGATGTGTAAACCTCAGGAGGAAATGTCTGACAGGTGCATGCAGACAGCTGAATGCTGCAGAAAGCACCAGTATTAAATTTCTGTATTTCTGCTTTGACACTCCATTTATGGTTTGTTTCTCCCCACTCAGGAGCAGTGTACCATACCGTGGTACAGAGACTCACCATTGCTGTCAGCACTGGAAAAGACTGAAGCTGGAATCCCTGTTGTCCTTCACCAGAGGTTGCCTTGCAAGACACAGCTGTAAAATGTTCATCAGAAAAAACTGAATGGTAGATCCTTAAGAGTGAGTAAAAAACAAATGACCTTTTAAAATTTTTGGTCTAAAATATATGAAAATAATACCATGCAGATTTACATGTAGAAACACATTCCAGTTCATGAGTAACTAGGGATTGTGAAGACCTTGGAGTTTTACCTGTGGGACTGGGTTATGGTATTTATGTCACACTGCTGTGTCCTTTGTTGTATGTAGCTCCTTGCTTCCTCTGCTGTTCACATACACCTTTGTTGAACTGCATTTCTAAGGACCAGTGGCTCAAGGAGCGTCAAATGTCCCATTGAAATGGGATTTCCCTAAGCAAGAGGCTGGCTGCTAAGAAGGAAGGGAAAAGATCACCTGGGAGGGAGCAGCTAATATGAAGGTTGCGTGGGAAAATACCTCAACGACTATATCAGGAAGGGAGATGTCATGTTTTGAAAACGATGTACACCTGCTGAAACAGGGGAGCCACGTAGGAATTAGAAGGGCAGTGCCCTGATCTGCCTTCTTCAGGAAACAGGTAGACAGCACTAGTTTCTAATGGCAGAGGGAGACCGAGAACATCTTGAGGATGCTTGCTGTTTTCTCAGTTATTTTCAATTGTCTTTTGAATAGTGAATATCTGTGTTCAGAAATCCACTGCAAAGCACAGTCTTAGTGCATTATTTGAATAAGTTATGTATTTGATGTCATATAATGTATTCCTGCCCTGGTTGTGTACAGCATGTTGCATTAGTGGACTGTGCACCTGCTGGAATAAGGTTTGTGATGATGTTTTTATGACAAAGTCAGAGACTGTCCCCCTAGGAAATCCCATCCTCCGCACAACAAGGGACTTTCCATGCACTAAAGTGTTTCTGGGAAATAAATTCTTTTTCTATGCTAGAGGATGAGCCAGTCTTTTGGGATCATCACCAGAAGCAGCTTAGGGCTTAGAAAATTAAACTTGAGAGTATGGTGTGATTTCTGAAGTCCATGCAGAAGACAAGTCATTACAGAGATATGCTGATACTTTCTGTTCAGATGATTTTTGCATTTGTTTTCTGATCAGCGTGGTTTAATTCTAAATAAATCACAGTGATTTATCATTGACAGGAGATGTCATGGTGCAGTCAGGCAGACAAAAAAAGTCCTTTAGCAAATTGCGGAAAGTGGAGTGTTTCTCATGGATACTTTGGATAGGATTCATTTAATCTAACTTTGGATGTTTATAGTGCATGTCTGAGATGATGCTTAATAAGGTAAGTAATTTTAGAGTGTCGTTTATCTGACAGTTGAAATTTATTTTAAGATGGCATAGACCATGTCTCTTGTTCACCGTAAAGGGAGCCTAGAGGAGTAGGTTGGTGCCCAGTGAACCTTTTTCTTTATGTGTGCTGTCACAGTGCTGTCCAGAGAGCCCTTGAGATTTGGAGAGTCCTGAAGATTTGCGTTCAGTCATATGTGGTCAGAGCAGACAGAGCAGAGGCAGTGCCAATCACTTTTTGCAGTCAGTTTGTTTTTCAGTTTTGCTCTCATTAATCTGAGATTTGGCGTCAGTTGTCAGAGATTGTCTTGGGAGGAACATAATGTAATAGAATGCAAGTGATGATTTTTGAACTGTTACAATGAATGATAGTTCTATGGTAAAACTTGCATATGAACTTGTGTCTTAAATGTGTAGACTGTGCCATATAAGATCTAAAATAAGAATTTATGAAAATACAACTGTGATGGACTGAGGAATCCCTGTTTTGGCTTTTGATCCTTTTGTGGAGTTGTTTCAAATTTCACTGAAGCTGGAATCAACCTCGTGATTTCATACATTTATTTGGAAAATCTTCATGCATAGAAGAGATGCAGGGTGGAGGGTATGAGAGTGATCCAAACATGCAGCGCACAGGGCTAAGCATGGACTGGCCACGTGGGTGGTGGACATGGTCTGAATATTGAGTTTGGAGCTCTGTGCCTGTGAAAAGAAGCAGATGACACCAAAGAAGCTAACAAGGAGAGAGTAGACGAGAATGTCAGTAGTGCTGAGGAAGAAGCATGAGCATGCTCCAGGTTGGTGGTGTACTGCAGGAGTGTGTTTGCACTAGGGATGCTGTCCTGCTGTTTGAGTCCCACTGGTGAAAATCTCTAGGTTTCCTAACTCTTTCCGAGAATAACCACTTAGATCACAAGTGTAATGAAGTAGTTTGTTTGCTGTGCAAACTATTTTGTGAGTAGAACATACTCTGGTGTTTTACAGACTTTCCTGTTCTCTGAATGAAGAAGTAATTTCTTCTTGTTGTGTAACCCTTTACCCAATCAGCATGTGTGCAGTTTTAAACGTGTGGTTCAGTTCAGTGGCTGCAGGTGACTATAGCTTAATAAATTTTCCAGTGAAGGGCCATGAAGGGGCTGGAGTCAGGGCATCAGATCCATAGATTTGTAATGGCCCTAGTTACACTAGTTGTCAGTGAAGCAGAGCAAATATATTAGATCTATTCATAGATAATTAGAATGGCTTGGGTTGGAAGGGACCTTAAAGATCATCTAGTTTCAGCATTCCCACCATGGGCGGGGATGTCACCCACTAGACCAGGTTGCTCAAAGCCCTATCCAACCTGGCCTTGAATCGGGGATGGAGCATCCACAACTTCCCTGGGCAACCTGTTCCAGTGCCTCACCCTCCCTCTCAGTAAAGGATTTCTTCCTAACATCTAATCTAAATCTTCGCTCTTTCAGATTAAAACTGTTCCCCCTTGTGCTGCCACTATTTGCCTATGCAAAAAGTCACTCTCCCTCTTTTATATAAGTCCCCTTTAGGTACTGGAGTGCTTCTGTAAGGTTTCTCTGGAGCTTT
The DNA here is from genome assembly GCA_013399855.1 of Oxyruncus cristatus. Taxonomy (NCBI): domain Eukaryota; kingdom Metazoa; phylum Chordata; class Aves; order Passeriformes; family Cotingidae; genus Oxyruncus; species Oxyruncus cristatus. The sequence goes on along the minus strand of VXAY01000696.1, from coordinate 522,300 downwards.
CTCTTCTCTATGCTGAACAACCTCTACTGTCTCAAGCCTGTCTTCACAGGAGAAGTGCTCCAGCCCTGTGATCATCTTTATGGCCCTCCTCTGGACCCAGTCTAATAGGTCCACATCATTCTTGTGCTGAGAACCCTAGACCTTTGCGCATTACTTCACGTTGGGTCTCACAAGAGCAGAGTAGAGGGGGAAAATCACCTCCCTTAACTGGCTGGCCACCCACCCCTCTTTGGATGTAGCCCAGGATGCTGCAAATGCACACTGTTGACTCATGTCCAGCTTTTCATCCACAAAAGCACCCAAGTCCTCCTCCTCAGGGGTGCTCTCAATGAGTTCTTCTCCCAGTCTGGACTCATGCCTGGGATTGCCCCAACTCAGGTGCAGCACCTTGGACTTGGGTTTGTCGAACCTCATTATGTTTTCTTGGGCCCACTTTTCAACATTACTTTTACTGCAACGTGAAAACCCAGTACTCCTGTTTTACATGAAGAATTAATTCCACAGTTAAGCTGCTGTTTTAAAATGCACTTCAGTGGTGAAAGTCTTCTGCGTAATACTGAAATTCTGCTATTAGACAGACCTAGAGATTCAGGAGGTGGTAGTCATGGTATTTTTAAAAGATACTAATAATTATCAACCCATTTAAGCTAGTGGCTAACAATTTGAAGCAGTAAACTCGGCCTTCTCCAGTGCAGCCCTCTCAGGTTTAGCAACTGGATGAGAAATCAAGACATCTGCAGAAAGTCTCTGAACTGATTTATGATCCTCTTTGAGGAAAATATATTTAGCCTATAATGATTGATTTTTTTGCGACTTGCAAATAAATTTATCAAGCAAACAGTCTTTGCTATCTTTGACCTAAACCCATGGATAGGATAGTATAACCCACACTTTTTCAGCAGATGTTGTAGTCACTAAGACTAGGCTTTCCCCTTACTAAGATCTCCTCAGAGGTGCTTTAAAGTTGCTTCCCAGTATTTGGAGACCATTTTCAGGGCTCTTCCAAAGTCTGCTGAGGTCAGAGAGAGCCCTCGGGCAGATTCAGCAGGTTTGGGACCTTTCCTAAAGTGGTTCCCTGTGTGAATCAGGTGCAGCTAGTTTTAGTCCATCAGTAATATTTTTGTGTTGGGAGTTACAGCCAGCTTCTCAACAGCGGTGCTGGGCGATAAGCACATGGGATTAGGAAATGGGAATTACTGTCCCAGCTGTGCTGAGTAGTGGGGTGATACTGTGCATCAGAATGTGACCACCATGTTTGCTTCCCTGCTGCATGCAGTTTCTCTCACTTGCCCATTTTCCAGGGTGTGCCAGATCCCTGGATATTTGTACTTCCTCTTGGGGTTGCAGTACCCTGTGATGGGATATAACTGGAAAAATTATGTTCTCTTGATGGTAACAGTATGCACCAAAACAGAGGCACACACCTCTCCATGGATTAGAGTGGACATCCTCAGCATTTCCACCCATGCTGCTCTGAATACATCTCTCTCCCACTCTGGCGACTCCATCCCTAGGATTTCAACCACTGACTTTCAGCTTGAGCCTCATTAAGCTTTTAATTGACACACCTTCTGCCAGACTCTTGCTGTCAGGCCAGATGCCTAGTAGTACTGAGGAATATTGTGCTGATACCCCTAACATCTCAGGTACTTGTGTCATGTCTGTGGTTTGGTGCTGCACTGGGTGGCACTGGTCCAACTACCTCTGCATCTCCAAGTGCTCTCCCAAGACATCAGCTGTGATGGTACAGAGGGACTGTGTCATCGCTGCTGGCAGCTCCTGAGTCGTGTTTTTCTTGAAGAGGAAGAACATCTCCAATGCTCTTTTGCCAGCTGGAAAACATTTGAAAAGCTGGTGAATGTGTTTTCTTCCCTGCTTTGTCAGCCAGAGCATTTCCAGATCACTGCCTGGTTGCATATTTTTAAAAATGTTTATAAAGGATAGGATCTAGCTCAAATAGAAGTTTTTGCCTTGGTGCTGATTGGCATTAGAGTATCATAGTTGTGTTTTTTGGCCTTTAAAAAAAAATCTATAAATGTAGGAATTATTGTTTTTATTAAGTGTCCTTTCACTTTTAACCTGAATTACTATTATGTGCTGACTGGGAGATTCAGCTCATACATGAGAAGGAGGAGACCTCTGCACCGTCACTCTGACATGGGAGCAGTGGGGTCTCCAAACTGAATGACAGATTCTGTCTGTGCTCTAGGTAATTTGAACCCTGGAAGTGAAGGACATACCTTGGGAAAGGAGGGAAGAGCAGTGGAGAGGAAAAGGGAGATGGTTGTGGAAAGGATTATGGCACTTCCTGCTCCCGGTGAGGTGCTGCAGTCAGCTTGGCATTTTAATTGATTGGCAGATGGCTCCTGCACAGAAGATGATGGTGAGCAACAGCTCTCCCATCCAGAAGCCCCACTGTGTGCGAGCATAACATAAACCCCCACTCTCCCATGAGCACAGCCGTGTGTCTGCTTCGTTCCCAAGGTTGGGCTCCAGCACTTCTGTTTAACAGCAGTCAGCTGGAAAGATCTCCTAACTGGTTTTATGCAAATGGGAGTGAGATATCTCATGCATGTGCCTGTTTGCACACAGGCACCGTCCACTGTCAGACAATAGATATTGTTTTGTCATGTAAATAGTGCTCAACTAACAGGGTCTGCTGAGAGTTGAGCTCACTTACACTGAATGGTTTTGACATATGTGTGTATGCAGGTGTTGAAACAGAGGGCAGGGAGAGTAATAAAGCTGTGAAACTTCAATAAGATAAACCAAATAACCCCTGCAAATCATGTTATATGGAAAGTAGTAAGTATATAACCTGCGTGTTGGATAAAGGTGGACAGGGCTGCATGGCAAAGCGATAAGTATGAGGGGAAGAAAAACAGTTTTCTTTGTACAAGATTAGTGATGTCTAACTAGTGACTTGAAACTGCTTCTGATCGTCGTTGTTGGTCTCCATATGTTTATACCTCTTTCCAGGAGGGTTCTGCTTGGCAGGTGCAATGCTGGAGGTTGGTTTTGCTGAGAACAAGGCATCTCCCGAGAGCTGCCAGGCAGATGAGGATTTACGTTCGGTGGAGCCGACAGTGGAGGTCAGGGGACAGAGATGCAGTCGACAAAGCAGTTGGGGAAGCTGCGGTCGCTCTTTCCCCATGTTCGTCGCCAAGTGGGGTTGGCTGTTGGTCTGTCTGCAGGCGGCCACCTGCAGTGGAGCAGTGACATAAATCAGTCTGGTCTGGTTGTGGTGGGAAGCGTGATGAGCAACTGTTATGCAGATGCTCCCTGGGAGGCTACTAAATAGTCATTGTTGAAGTAATTAATAGCAACAAGTGAAAAAAAAAAAAAAAGAAGTCCAGAAAATGTTTTCAGATGTCCCAGACAGTGGCGATGCTTAGGGTGATGAATCATATGAAAACTGAATAATTTTACTTGCCACAGTAAAATATGTAATGAAAACAATTAAAAAAAAAAAACAAAAAAAAAAACAACAAACCAGAGACCAACATATAATCTACCAAATGTTTGTGGTGTCCAGTTCAAAATGTTGATTGGTATAAAACCTAACTCCAAAAATAGTATTGATGATGTTGTAAAGAAAAGTATAATCAAAAGCATATTGTTCTTGACCTGGTGGGGGGCTTTGCTGTTTTCAAGATATAGCTGCTGCTGATGTGGTTTTCACAACGACACCTTTGACTCATTTTTAACTGTCTTTTGGGGCAGGAAGGGGTGAGAGGCAGTGTCCTCTCTTTAGCAAAATACATAGTATTTTAGTTAGTAGTTTATACTGGATCCATGGTGGAACTAGAGAAAAAATCACCGAAAGGGCAGCAATGCTGCAGGTCTTGAACAAACCCTCTTAAAATCAGTTCAGAGAAATGGCAGATATATCAGCATCCTGCAGTAAATGATAAATGAGTTCCAGGAAACTCACTCTTTCTAATGCAATAATCCACTCTGCTGAAAAACGTTGCCATTCTAAAGTGGACACAGTCTTTGTGTTTACGTCATATTTTATATATGATAAACTGCTTTGCTAAGAGGAAGAAAAAGAGCATTTTGTAGATTATTATACTGTTGTGTACTAATAAAAAAAAGAAATCCATTTTTCTCCGAGAGCTGAGCAAAGAACAGATGGCAGTATTTAGACATAGAAAGTTTTCTTAGGAAGACTATTTTATTATTATAAAATAGTAGCTATTATGTACCCACCCATAACTCAGTGGTCTGTCTCCATATCTTAATACTGGGGTATTCTAAATTAATTTATTTTATTCTATTGTTTATGTTGCCTAAAATGAAGCTACCAGGTGCTGGGAGTTTTTCTTGGACTACTTGCTCCCCAGGGACGTGGTCGCAGCACCAAGCCTGCCCGAATTCAAGAAGCGTTTGAATAATATTCTGAGATACATTGTGTGATTTTTGCAACTGTCCTTTGAAGGGCCAGGAGTTGGACTCGATGATCCTTGTGGATGCCTTCCAACTCAGGATATTCTATTATTTTATGATTCTATGAATCTATTCTGTGCAGTTTCTGGTGATAAACTAGAAAAGAGAATTTGGGATCTCTTATTAAAAACTGCAGTCTCTTTTTCTTTTTTTTTCCCTTTCAACTTGTACCTTAGTACACACAGAAACTTTTTGTTAGCTATGTAAGCATTCTTTTATTCAAATACTAATTTAACGTGGTGATTGTACCAAGAGTGACCTGTGCTCTGGCATTGCATCTTTTCCATTTAGCGCAGGGGACTTCATAAAATTGATTAGCTCATAGATCTTTCATAATTTTGGCTTTTTTTCTCTCCCCTCAGAGAGGAAGCTGGTGTTTTTAACCATTTCCATGAATTTAGAAGAGTCTGTCGCCTAGCCTTTCAGTATCTATGATGTGTGATGTGTCCTGCACTGTCCTTTGACTTTAGAAAATCATTTTTCCTGTGGTTTTTTTGTTACTGATGTGTAGGTGTTACGACCACTGAAGCAGCCTGGCAGCAGTTTGGAGGGGAGGGAGCTGGGGAGGGGGAAGTTGCGTAGAGTATTTTTTGCCCTCTCTGCCAGTTGCACGGGAGAGAGGACGGAGCTGTGAGCTTTACAACCCTGCCCGCCCGCACCGTGCTGTGCCAACCCAGACAAACATCTCCTAGAGCATCTGTAGGGCAGTGTGACTCACTGAGCCAAGGGCATAATCCGTGGGGATGCAGCTGGACCTCAGTGCCGGGGGACAGTGCCTCGCTGCTGCCAGTTGGGAATACTGATCCACAGTCAGCCTGTCCTTTTCCACGCTCCACTGATGGGGTGAACACATTATCCTCAGGGGTAAGCAGGTTGGAAGGGATTGCCCTGCAGTGGAGCAACTGAACCTGTGGGCATCACATCTGGCCAGTTTCCCTGGAGAGGCTCGGGGAAGTAGGTATTGCTTTCCCAGCCTGCCCCAGGTAAGTAATTTGATCTTAAACAAATAAGCACATAGTTTCTGTTTCTTATTTAAAAATGCATTAAATATTTTTAAAGTAATTTTTGTTGTTGTTTTGAAGGCAGAAGGTTTGAATATTCCCATGCTTTGTGCCTTCCCTGGGCTTCTGGATCTGGCAGGGGGTGATAATGAGGGATTTAATTCTGGGCAGCAGGTGCAGGCAGCAGGGATGTGATGCAGTGCCTGTAATCATGTTGTCGGGTTAATTTTGCATTGTCTGGGTGTGAAAGGAGCAGTCAGGCTTCTAACTGTAGTCCTTGGGCATCTGGTACCTTCTTCCTGCTGCAGACGTTGTCAAGGAAAGACGCTGTGTGTCTGAGGCACATAGAGAGTTAAAGCTGGTGGGGAGCAATGCCACTGCTAGTGTAGCCACTGTGCCAGAAAAGGGTCCCTTGGGAGAGGAGTAAGAAGGTTGTTCCCACTTGCACTGGTCACCCATCTTTTCCTACCGGCTCAGGAGAAAAGGAAAGTTGGTCTTTCAGTTGTCTGGGCTTCCTATCCTAATCGGATGCACTTTTCTGAATTGCAAATAATCCCAGTGGAGGAGATGTAAAGCAGATGTCGTAGGGAATGAGACCTGTTGTAGGAGCAGGAGCCAGGCTTGTGCTGTGACTGCCCTATGGGAATGGGAACTGTCAACTGCTGGAAACTTGGACAAAGTGGGAGATACCTGTAAAAGACTGATACCTAAATCAACACTTTACTATGCTTTTATGTATGATGCAAGTGGTGGAGAAGGCAAGAAGATAAAATACATGTGTCACAGTCCATCACTCCAGCGTGGCAGGGCATGGCAGGCTGAGGAGGCTCATGATCTCCAGGGGGAAATGTGCTGCAGTAATGGGAAGACAGCAAGAGAAAGGGAGCACAGTCAAACTAGGGAGTACAATTTCCAGCATTTACCTTGCATAGTTATGTACCTGTTATCCAAGCTTTTCCCTGGCAGCCCTAACTGTCCACTGTTGTGTGTCAGTTCAGGTGTTAGTGTGTGTTTCGAGTGGTGTGGCTAAGATGTGATGAACATCCACAGTTTCTGCAAATTTGCTCGGAAATGTCAGTGTGTCAGGAAAATGTTTCCATTGAGGTTTTTTTTTTGGTTTTTTTTTTAATTAAGGGGTAAGAAAACCAAGCAGAATCTGACCACAGACGTTTTACGGAGTGACGGAGTTGTCACTGTATTGTGCATGACTCCATCCAAAGTTTAGGCAGACAGCTTATGGGTGAGGCTGGGGACAAACAATTGATGGTGCAGTTCACTTGGAAACCACCACTGCATAAGCAGGGACTGGCACAGAAACACACCATCCCATTGCCTGAAAAACTCATGGAGAAAGACCCTTGTTGGAAGGGTGCCCTGCACTGTGTGCCAGTCATGGAAGGGCAGAGTGGGGTGTGCTCCTGGGTTATGGAGGTGCAACTTTGGATGTGACGGGAGGGTCAGGGAGGTGTTGGGAGCAGAGGGGCCCAGGATCACGAGGTGAGGGACAGGGAGGAAAGGTGAGTGTTCATCTTGCTTCAGTAGCACAAGTCACTGGAAATTAAATACTTAAGGAGGTGAGATTGAAACTTGTGTTGTTTTTCACAGATCAAATTACCAAGTGTGGGCCATCTGTATTTCTTGGCTTTTTTTCGTGGTTTGTACTATACACCGCACAGTACTGTGCCAGAGGAGCAGGGTATGATGTCTACAGTCCTAGTAAAGCACACAGGGGGGTTTTCTTCTGTCTTCCATATTTTCCATGTTACCTGGGTGTCCAAACTGTGTGCATCACATTGAGGGTGTGGTTAAGACCGGTCCAGTGACACAGCACAGCACTGTTTTTGTGTTGTCCCATGTTACACTGCCTTTGAGGCCCAGTAAGTTTTTGTCTGGTTTTTCTGAAGAAATGTGTAGCTGTTTCCATGTTGATCCAAACATGTTTGCATTAGAAAGCAAGAGAAAGGTGAGGAAAAACTAACCTGCTTCTTCTATCTGGAAATAGTATTGCCTAATGCTTATACTTAGAGATCAAGAGTCATTTATCTGGAGTTATTTCTCGGCTTTTGCATAGCTTGCTGTTAACCTCAGAGAAACCAGTAACTTTCCTGTGCTTTCAACGGCCTTTTTCTTAAATGCATGTAATATTCTTCAGCATATTATTCACTTCAAAGAGTGTTACAAGAATTAAAGCTCATAAAGCATTTTAAAATTTGTTAATATAAATTACCATAGGAATGCAAATTAAATTCTGCTAGTATCATCTACTACTACAAATTAGCCAATATGGTTTTAATTTCTATGAAAAAAAATTTTTAGTGAAGATCACTGATCCGTCAGGTTCCAGGGACTTTGGATACCATTTTGGTGACACAGAAGTCCACAATACCCTATTAAGCATTCAATTAAACAGGGCTACAGCATCTTCTTGTTGCAGAGGTGTACTGGTGAATACGAGCTTGTAACACTGGAGCGATGTTCATTGAAAGGTCTCGTACCCAGTATTTAGGAGACGGGGAGTTCATGTGCCACAACCACCCATGCATTTTCCCCTTATTGCTGGGAGTGTCTTCCTGGTGTGAGGGTGGAAATAAAATCTTTCTGCTGTTCTGGTGAGGATCTCCCTGCTGAAGCTGTTAGCAAACATGTCAGTACTCTGAGTGGTGGGATTATGATGGGGAGGGCTTTGTACTATCAGCTAAACTGAGAAAAACAAATCAGTTTAGGGGGGAGTAGAGCCATTAAGCAGTAATAGCTTTTAGTTATTGCTGTTTTGGGATGCATTCAAAGGGTGACATAAGGGTGAAAGACATTGTATTCCACTATCAGTCTCCAAGATCATCTAGTTCTGTACCTATTAGACTGTGTGGAGTGTATCGCACTAGTAGCTGTTAAGGAGCAGTACAATGATATTTCAAAAGCGAAAGACAAATCATCTGTATACACACTGGATATCTAGAGTGTGTTTTTCCTGTACTGAAACAATTAAATACCAAAGTGGGAAAAGCGCAAATAAAGCTGATACTTTCCCCAGATGGGCAGGCTCTGGATCCTATGTGTCAAAGTGATCTGTGGATACATTTTCTGGAATTATGTCAGAAATCTCTTTTCAGCTCTGATGGCTCATTGGATGGGTCAGTGGAGCCCAGGCAGATGAACACACTGTTGGCATGATGAGTTTTAAATCTGCATTGTTTGTGTGGTCAGTGGGGCATAATGTCAGCACTGTGGGGGGAGCATAGTTTCTCACTGACAGCAAAGATGACTGTTTCCCAGCTGCAGGTTGTGATCCCTCCCTAACGTGTCCTTTAGATGGTTTATGGGAGGTTATGTAGCATTTTACACTCGTGAGGGAATAGTCAGCTGCCTTTAATTGCTGTCTGTACTCTATCCTTCCAGGGCAGAGGTTTGTGTATTTGTATCAGCAACCAGTAACTATAACTATTCTTGTTCCCTTGGCAAACAATAGTTAACCCATCCTTGGCTAATTAATTGTCTCGGAAACCTGGGGGGAAGGAGAGGATAAAAGGGGGCCACACAAATGCAGTTTAGGCTGAAAGAGAGTTAAGCTCTCAGAAAGTTTAAGGATTTCTGTCCCAACCAAGGGAAATGAGGGCACATTCGAAATGTGATACTGTCTACACCCTTCTGCGTTACAACGGAAGTGCAGCGTCTTCAGGAGGTTCCAAGGGGTTTTTGTGACCCCCTCCCAAACCAGTGCAAAGACAAACACTCAGGGAGGAGTTGCTGCAGCATTCTGTTTCTGAAAGCTTGCTGACAGCAGTGTTATTTTCTGATCCACAGGTCCAGAGGATGGCATAGCAATAACGTCACTGTCCAGGGAGCTGGAATCCTTCCTTGCCTGTTTGCATGCTGCTTGAACTGATCCCAAGCCTTTGTTTTTGGACTGAAGAAACCTGAAAACCTTTCTCTCCTAATTCATGAGCCAGCAGGATGTGGTCGCCGTGCTTTCAGAACGCCTGCTTGTAGCCGCCTACAAAGGCCAAGTGGAGAATGTGGTGCAGCTTATCAACAGGGGTGCCAAGGTAGCGGTTACCAAGGTAACAAGAGAAAAACGCTTTGCGAAAGCCCTGGGAACTAATGTAACTCCTAGACCATTGTCTGTGAAAATGCCTTCGTAGCTTTACCAATCTGAATGTGACTGAGGTTAGTGTTCAGATTTCCTTAAAGTTTATACTTAACAGCTCACGTACATTTGCGATATAGTGCATGTCTTGTGTTTATACACTTGCCAGCGGACACAGCTGTGATGAACACTGGAGTCCCCAGAAACACAATGTGTCGATGGATGGGCAGCGACATTTTTCAAAGTGTGCATTGACTTTTGAACACTGTGTGACCTGATGAATGGGGCGATTCATCACTGCCAAGGGGAGGCGGTTCAGAGCACCCAGCTGTCTGGGTGAGGGGGTGGGGAAAAGCCACCTCTGTGGTAGGGTGAAGGTATGCAGAAAGTGTTTCTTTTCGCTGAAGTCTCTTCGTACAGCAGCCTCGCTTATACCCAACATCCTCGTTGGTTCGTTCTGTGTAGTCCCTTAGTTCCAAACTTCGGAGTTGCAAACTGTGTTCCCCATACCTTTGAGATAAGGCCAGCATCAAAGGATTTCGGCTTAGATATGAAGAGAGTTCAAAATGATATTCACCTATTACTAACTCTCAACATGTTATAAATAATACTAGCATATAAAACATAAGGTAGATCTGGCTGTTGCAGAGAAGGTTTGATCAGCAAAAAACCTTAGAATTAGGTAAGTTAAATCTTTAGAGCTGTAACGTAGGATTTGGGGTGTGCTGTTTTGATGAACTGTTCTCCATTGTATCTATTTTTATTTGTGTTTCCATATTGGTTTTGAACATTATATATGTGTGGGAGCTAATATTTACAGATAGAAAGCAAATGTGAGTACACTTGATAAAAAGAGGAAAAGATAGATTACTTATCTCTCAGTGGCAGTTGTTTTCAGTCCCTTTACAGTGTTTGAGTTGTAGATAATATTTATTTTGAAAGCTGGAGTGATCTAAGGACAACCTGTGTTTGTGAGTTTTGTTTGCCAAAATAAGTGTCCTCTTGTTGCTAGATACAAAGCACAGATGTAATAAATATGAATAGTCCCATAAAGATGCCTGTTTGGCTCTGTCGTCCAAGCAGCTCTGTAGCTGATATACAACTATTAAAGGTAGTCAGTAATAGACCAGGAAATACTGACTTACAGATGCCTGACTGGTAGCTCAGAGTTTTGTGGTTGCATGTTTTCTTTTGTTTGATTTTTTTAAGATCATGAGCTTTGAAGACTACTGAGGAACCTATCTGAAAATACACAAATGTTAGAAAGGATGCTGTACTTTATATAAATTTGTGCATTAATGTGGTTTCAAATTTAGTTTCCACATTGTTTGAACATAAAATGTGATATCCCTTGGTTTCTAGAACAATTACGCCACTGATTTTACTGCTTTATGGAACTAGTTGCCATGATCCACAATTCAAATGTAAAATTGACACTTTCTCATTGTTAGGGTTGATTATTGCGCTACTATCAATGTCTTCTGTTAATTACAGTAACAAACAAGTTGTGTAGATCTGACTTTGAAACACAAAATCAACTTAATTTGATATAATGTAGATTTGCTAGAGTTGACAAGTTTTTCTTTCCTGTATGACATAGAGTGGGTTGCTTGCTTTGTTGTTCAATCCTTGTATGGAAAATCAAAGCAAAGCTTATTTGGCAGCAGAACTGCACCCACGTGCAAAGAGTTTGTGTTTCTGTTGGACAGCTGTGAACTCTGAGGCCATTCCTGTAGCTGATCTGGTACTACAGAATTGTAGCTATTCTTTTCTAAAAGTTGTGGGTTATCCCCATGGAATCCAGGGAGGGAAGATGACAAAAGCTGTCCCTTTTGTCATTCTGGGTGCATCCCAGCACACCGCCAGACAGTACAGATGTGGTACTCGGGTAGCCTGGTGACAAGACCTGCTCAGAAGAGGTGAAGTCAGATCAGCAAGACTGTGGAGGAGTGCACAGAGGAGTGGAAATGCTCTCAGAGAAGCAGCCAAGGCTACATGCATGGGGTATTTTGGAGGTGCACACGCACTTACTCCTCCCATGCTGTGAGCCAGAGAGAGGTGAGTGCAATGTGACCCAAGAGGCGTGAGACCAAGCTGCTGCCCTCATCAAAGCCCATCAGTTCAGGCTGATGTCCTACCTAGTGTCCTACCCAGGTCTACGCAGCGTCCAGTTTGCATCTGGCTCTCATCCAGCCAGCTAGCTGTATAGAGAGAGCATGTGCATATTTGCTTATGAAAGGCTGTATAAACATACCCTGGGAAGGGCTTGGCTTGCTAGTCTGATGGCACACAAAGGCTGGAAGGAGAAAGAGATGTGTAAAGTTAAGGACAAGGTTGTTGCAAGAGCAAGGATGTATAAATTAGCCTCAAGTATATTTAAACTGGAAATTTAAAGGGATTTTTAACCATCACAGCAACAGGTTCTTGTGCAGTCTTTCAATAAGCAGAACAAGTGCAAAATAAGAACTACTTTCTGGATAGGTGTTGTTAATTTTAGAATGGAAATTAGATGGCAGGCTTGTTGTAGCACACTAATACAGACCAAGCTTTCAGATGAATTGAAATCTAGAGCTGTCTCCTCCCCCAAGATAAAACTCGTTGCACAATGGAGCATAAATTTATTCATGTCCATGCCTTAGTTCTCTTTTACCTGTATGTCTTCTGCTTTTATATCTCTTATATATCTCTTTACCTGTATGTCTTCTGCTTTTATTCAGTTTTCAGTTTGTTCTGTCAAATTAATTTTAAATTACAGGGATTTGCATTAAAAACCCCCTGAATCTGGTACTTGTCAACCAAAATTCCCTCTTTGGAGGGAGAGAAAATGTTCCCATATCACTGTAGGCTTTAAATGTATTTCTGATATGCATCTGTAAGCACAGACCAATTCTTGTGAATAACACTGTGCAGAGCCACAGCTTGAAGTGACTAGGATCTAGAGCTAAATGCTAGAGAGTTCTTTGGATTAATTGAGCGTAGCTTGAGGAAAATGAAGGGTATTTTCTGTAACAAATCAAGTACTAGTGAATGCCAGATAGCTGGCTTGTCCAGTTCTATTTTTGTCATATATGGAAGGTCATATGATATCGTTAATTGTTGCTTCGGTGAACAACAATTCAGCTGTAAAATAGTATTTCATTTTTGTCACCTCTAAGTAGATGATTTCAGACAAAGAAGAATATGAAAGAAACAACTGGAGAATCTGTGTGTCCAGGTGCTCACTTTAGTGTTTCCTCGGGGATGCACTTGTTTCATTTTGCCAGCATTACTAGCAAGGCATCTGTGCAGGTGAAGTCAATATGGAAATGTGCACCTCCTCCGACTCCAGCAAGGGACACTTGGGCTCGTTCCCGGTTTGGGACCTTTTAAAATATGCAAAGAAGAGCCAATGGCCACTAGGTCACCCTGCTGCTGCTGACCTTCACCACAGTAGATGAGGGGTGGTGGCACTGCACTGCACATGAATTGAGTGCTTGTCCTGGTGCTGGGACCTCTGCCACCAGCCACGTGGGGCTGTGGCCAGGAGAAGGTGTGGTGCTCAGCAGAGGCTTCATGGCTCTGCTCTTCTCAAAGGGCACCTGCTCAGTCAGGGTGCTCTGTTGCCGCTCTGCCTGATATGACAAAGAGATAATTTCCATTTTTACGCCTTTTCATCTGACATTCTTGAAATGTATAGCGGTTTTCTTTATGAAAAGGGAAAAAAAATGCCCTGAACAACCGATCACACGTATTGGCTAATCCAACAAGCAGGTTCCCTTATCAAGTACTTTGATAAATAAGCTGCAAAAACTGGAAACCGAGGAACTGAGCCTACTGTAATTAAGTCTGTTCTTCCAAGCAAGAAAGCCGGTCTGTTCTTTCAGTCCTTTAGTAGTAGAGCTCTCTTTCAGTGATGTTATTGACAGCTGCATCTTTGACACAAAAGTGCTGAGACTTCTGCTGAGCTGATCTGTGTTGCTGTCCTCCCAGAATGTTGCTGTCCTTTTCCTGGGTTATTTTTCTTTTCATTTTGTGAGCTGAGGTAGATTAGGGAGAGCGCTATGGACCACTAAGAATGGCACAGGAGGAGGCATGGTAGTGACATCTCAAATCGGGTCAGGTCTTCTCTCAAGCTTGTTCCCAGAATGCCGCCCGGAGGATGGAGAGCAGTGGGATTTCACCTCGCAGGCATCTGCTTCTGGTGCATCCCAAGGATGCCTGGCTGAAACAAGGCACTTCTGGAGCTGAAATTTCCAGGTATGAACCTCTGTGCTCCAGCTCACAAAAACAAAGTGTTACTGGGCGTTGGGTTTCACTGGGTTTAGCAGCACAGGGTGTAGCATTCAATAGCAAGAGTTAATAGGGCCTGAAAAAGCTGTGTATGAGCAAGCACACACAGAGGAGTGCACTGCTTCTCTGGTAAACAAAAGATCAACAGAAGAAATCATAAAGGTAGCACAGGCACTTTTGGTGTAATTTGTGTAGCACCATGGGTTTTATGGGTGTTTTCAAAGAGAAGCAGAATATAGCTTTTCTGCAGAACATAGCATTAAGATCATAGCTATAAAATTGAATTCTGCGGAGAAGGGATGATAATTTGGAAAAAAAAGCCCCAAGGAAATGCAAGAAGTAGTGCTTCTATTTTGATTCAGTGATTCTGTTTGTTTGATTTAAATTTTGAACTAGTCATGTTATGAACATGCCATATGGCAACACTTTAGTAATGCTGGGGTACTTTAAGTCTCAACTTCAGCATGTGTTGAGTTCTTTAAAGCAATCTCTTTTTTTCTTCTGTTTTAAGTTAAGACAGAAACAAAAAAAGAAATGTATTTTGGTGCTTTCACATTTTTGCACTCCTTCAGTTTGAAAAGCTATTTGTGTCTGTTTTAAACAATAAATAAAGATAAATGAAAAGGGACTAGCAAACATTAAGGGACTTGCTGAATGCCTGTTGAGGTCAATGGGAAACTTTCTGCTGACTTGAGCAAGCAGGTTATTCATGGAGAACAGTCTAACAAATCATCAGTGTGAACAATGTGACAAGACTTTGATTTGCTTTCAAGCTTTCCAATAAAATGTGGATAGGCGTTTTTTGTACAAGTGCAGAATGGATGAATAAATAACAGTCCTTGTGCATCACAAGTGCAGGGTGAGATGGAGAACTGAATGTACTTTCATGAGTTATCTACACATACATAAACACAGGGAAAGATCATGCAGCTTGGGGTGCTAAGGCACCCCGTATGGTTTGGTTGTGGAGTGCACACACTGGCATACATACTCTTCTGAAAGTCCTGTTTTTAAATGATATGGACAGGTTCCTGACAATGTCTGAAAGTTAGAATAGAGATTAAATACAAACAAAATCCTACCCTTGCATTTTACTGCTGAAGTTCATGTGGCTGTTTACAGTGCTTGGCTGCAGCCTGATACACCCCACAGCTATAGCAGCGTGTCATGGTGGTTGGAGTTGCAGCCTTAGTCAAATAGGTCCCATTTATTTTGTCAATAAGTCCGTGACGCGGGACCATTTGTATGATTTGTTGTCTGATGAAGCAATTGTTTACATTTGAATAGAAGTCCAAATTGCTTTTTTTTTTAACGTATGAATGACTGCTTTATTGGTTCATTAATCCCAAGTTGTAGCAGTCTCTCATTTATATTTGTAATAACCCCCAAACCATTACAGTTCATACTTGGCAATGCTCAGAAGCTTTCAAGTCAGTAGTCTGCATGTTGAGCAGTCCCTGGGTTTAGTGTTGTCTCTTTGCAGTGAGCATCTAGGAGACACTCATGTTTGTACATGTTTCCTTTCCCCCTTAGACACTCGCGTGTATTCAGGTAAATCCCCTGTGGTAGGTTGACCTCGGCTGGGCACCAGGTGCCCAACCAGCCACTCTATCACTCTCTTTCCCAGCCAGACAGGGAAGAGAGAGAGTAAGGTGGAGAAAACAGCTCATGGGTTGGGATAGGGCAGTTTATTTAAAGCAAAAGGAGAACGGAAGTTTGCGCACGCAAAAGTGAAGCGAAAGATAACGAGGTTTATTCCCTGCTTCCCATAAGCAGCCATGGTCAGCCACTCCCAAGCAGCAGGGCTTCCAGCATGTGCAACAGTTCCTTAGCCCGCAGCCACTGGAGACAAGGAATGCCTGCCTTCCTGCTCCTTGCCTCAGCTTTTGTATCTGAGCTGATGTCATATGATATGGGATATGCCTTTGGCCACTTGGGGTCAGCTGGCCTACTTGGGTCCCCTCCCAGGATCTTGCCCTTGACTGAGGAAGGAATGTTACAGTGCTGATGCTGTTCTCAGCAGTAGCCAAAACACGGGTGTGTTATCAACACCCTTCTAGCTACAGGACTGTGAGGGCTACTGTGGGAAAATGAACTCCAGCTCAGCCAGACCCGATACATCCCCTCTTTGGTGCTGCAGTGTTGAGTGCAAAATGTCTTTATGGAGGAGACACACACAGAGGGAGATTTGTCTGTCTGCCTTCATCTCTCTTCCACCTATATATTTTGGGTAGGGTGCATTGCTGTGAGAGAAAAACTTTGTGGGCTGTTGGTTTGACTTATAGACATGAAGGCAAGAGCAGCCCTGACTGTTGCTGCTGTGGCAAGGACTCGTTCAGTGTTTCTCTCCAAAGCCTGATGTGCTCCAAGTTTGTCACCATAGCATGTGGGGCACCCAAACTCCTTGTCCCTTCCTGACCATTTGTTCTGGATTAGTGTGTGCATTCATATGTACATACATACCTGTGTGTATGTTTGTGTGGGGAAATGGGTGGGAATGTTTTTCCAGTGTTTGTGTTTCCCACAATGGAACACTGTCCATCGTACCACCCATCTCTGCTCTCATTTTGAATGTTACTGGGAAGAAAAAGAAAATCTGGCATTGCCAGTTTTTTGCAGAGTTATTATTAATCTTGAGATGATCGGTGCTCTTCCAAAAGCCTGAGCCTCTAATTAGTGTAATGTGCTGGAATTGATTCTCCTTCCCACTCTCCTGTCCTAGGCATTGTCACAGTTTTTGTTTATAGTGTCCCTTTGAAGTGGGAAGAACTCGAGAACTGCAGGTGAGCAAAAGCTCTGGTTACTGAAGGTCTCTCTCTAGGGGTCTCCAATAGATGAGATGCCTCTGGACCTATGTTTCTGGATAGAGAATCTGAAACACACAACCCCTCTGGAATAAAAGTGATCCTTTAGTCTTTAACCCAATTCTTAATTTATTAAAAAAACCCCAAAAAACAAGCTGAGTTTTAGGGACCTGGATAATGTTTTTGAATGCTTTGGGGATGACAATAGGGGAAATGCACAGTTAACAGGAACTTTTGTTCACTGAGTGACAGGAACATCCAGGCAACCCTTGCTCACAGCTCTCCCTGGCGCTGCAGTGGCCTCTTCCAGCAAGTAAGTGCCTTCTCCTCCTCGAGAACCCTTATCCTGTCAGGTAGGTTCCAGGGACAGGGCAGCAGTGCTCCCTGGGGTGAGGACAGCCTTCTCTGGATTCTCTGGGGCAACTCTATTTTAATGTGGCTTGAGGCACTGAATGGGC
This sequence comes from Oxyruncus cristatus, assembly GCA_013399855.1. Lineage (NCBI taxonomy): Eukaryota > Metazoa > Chordata > Aves > Passeriformes > Cotingidae > Oxyruncus > Oxyruncus cristatus. The sequence continues at coordinate 505,235 of VXAY01000696.1, read as the reverse complement.
AGGTGAAGGTCATGTGATCTGGATCTTCTGTGGTTTTGCAGCCTTTTCCTGCACTTGTGCCCTGCCAGCAGGCACAGTCTGTCTCACAATTGCCAAGGAAGGTGTGATGGTTGAGGAAAACATGCCCCTTGTATTCGTACAAACTGCTATTCTGTTTTCATAGTTTACTTTTAACACTGTACCTTTGGCTTTATGTCAGCATTTTTTTGGTGGTTAGAGCTGGTTATCTTACCAGAAAGTTTCCCTGTTGGGATATACTCATGTTGTTGGCACTATTTTCCTTTTAACGTACATGAGCTGGCTTCAAGTTGGGTTGGTTTGGAATTTTTCCTGATCCATGCACAGATTGGTATAAATTGATTTCATGATATATGAATAACCTGCTGCGAAGTGAGACAGATGCCTGGATTAGGTGATTTACATATCAGCATTAAGTAATGTAGAAAAGTCAGAACCGTTAATCTGAATGTGCTGGTGCACATATTAATAATCCAAACATACTGTTTATAGCCGGGAATTGTTTGTCGATTTGGGTTCTTTTTGTTTTCTTTCTTCCCCCCCCCCTCCCCCCGTGTTGCCTGGGGACTTTTATGCCTTCTGCTATTGAGTTACCTGGAACAGCGAATAGCCCTGGCTCTCCTCCAACCTAATGGAGAAGGAAACGTGGTTGGTGCAGCTCCATGCCCTTCCACATAGGGCCAGGCATTTAGGGACCTGCGACCAGATCGAGCAAGAGGCACCCAGGCGGGAGGGTGGATGGTACCCAGGGGAAGTGGTGACAGCTGAAAGTGAGCTCTTCCCACACCTTCAGCAAAACAGGAATGGAAGTTTCCCACATGGGAATGAACTGCTGCTACTAACAGGAGACAGCGTTTGGATTTTGAGAAACCCATGTGTCAGAGTGGATGAGGACTTTGCCCTTAGATCTGGCCCTTCAAATCAATAATGTAGGACAATTAATCAACACCTCATGTTTTTGAAGTGCAACACAACTGATCAGTAATCACACACACATTTTGTCCCCAGTTGTTCTGTGGATTTCAACACTGTTTTTTCTTTTTGCTCTGAAGAGGCTGAGTTACCAAGGTTTTACCAGCTATGTGGGTGTGGGATTCACTGTATGAAAACAATCCTGTCTTGAGCTTGGTTTGTTATTTACTTGAAGTAGTTTTCTCACTGAAGAAGCTGCTTAAAACCTCAGAGAACTATGGTTGCCTTCTGCTTACTTCAGGCCACTAATAGTCAGATAGCTTTTAAGTGTTTGCTCCTTCTGTAGGTAGTAAATCACTAGATGGAAAAATAGACAATAGCACCAGTAATGAAGTAATAGATATATAATAGATAGAGGTGAAGAGTAACATGACTCTTCTTTATCTCATAAAATGCCTAGTAGAGAAAACAGCATTCTTGGTGAAAATACTTTGTGAATTTAGCAATGGCTGGAATCCTGTTTGCTTATTTGTGATTAAATAATCTGCAGTGAACAGTTTTAGAGTGTTGCTATTTCACAGACCTTGAGGTGTTTCACTAGTTTTTGTGTTGATGCCTTGAGATTTGAGAGAGAAAGAGAGAGAGAAAGAAAGATAATGTTTAAAAATAAGTATTGTCCAAAAAAACCTGACAGATCTTTAGCAAAATGAAGTTGGTTGTCATACACATGAAGTCGCTGGAGTGACTACACGTCTTCCATTCCTTTTCATGGGAGCATCTGTCATGCACAACAGTTCAGTAATTCTTGTCTCTGTCACAAAGAAGGTGCCTATTACAACATATGAATTAACCTGCTAATGCAACTTTGCTGTACAGAGGGAAGTCGAAAGTGGTTGACAATTCTGTGCTCCAGAGGGACAGAAACAAAAGGGTCATGAATTCTGCTTAGGCATGGACACAGAGCTGGATCTGAATTTCTAAGGAAGTACCCTTCTGTGAATATGATACCCCTTTTGTAGAGTGTCACCGGGATAAACTGAAATGTTACTGAAGGGGGAGGAGGAATTTTCAGCATACACAAAACTAACGTAAAGCCTTTGACACACTAATATATGTCAGTTGCTGGTACTGCAGGTTTCAGAGAGTGAGGTACAAACAAAGGAGTGATGAAAAGCAGATAAAATTACATTTAACTGCCATGCATAAAAATTCACCCTAAGGTATTATTATTTTCTTCTCATTCATAGCACGGCCGGACCCCCCTGCATCTTGCTGCCCACAAGGGTCATCTCCACGTTGTCCAGATTTTGCTGAAGGCAGGTTGTGACCTGGATGTTCAGGATGATGTAAGTAGATAAAACTTTCTTGCTTGCAGTGCAGGGGAAAAGATGATTTGCAAGTAACAGTGGACCTTCATTTCCTTGAAGTAGGATTAAATGAAAGCAAAATCTGTCTCTCTAATTTCTAATTCAGAGATGTAACCTCCAATTTGGATATGCAAAACTACATGGGAGACAATATAAAATGTGGTGGTTTTCAATGAATAGCTTGGTCCTCTTGCTCAAGCTGCAGAGCTCTGTAAGAGCTCTGGTTGTGCCAGGTGGGTGTGAGTAGCAGTGAGATGAGTCATCATCTGCCGCTTTTTGTAGAAGTGCACTAGGAGCTACTTGTGCTCTGTGGGAACCCACTGAAGGATGTCAGGTAGGAGCCGCAATCGGTTGTGATGTTGGCCTGAAGTGGGAGATGCTTTTTGTGTAGGCACATCCCTCAGCATCTAAGGTATTGAGCATCTGCCCAGAGCACTGTGCAGCGCCGCAGGGAGATCATCCTGTTGGCAGCCACGACTGATGTGGGGGCGGTCGCATTTGTGAAACTGTTGTTTCACACCAGCACAATGAAACCAGCTTTCAGTGGACCTGTTTTCATTCGGTAAAACATGTAAGTTACTGAAATTTTTCAGGTTTCTGTAAGAGTAGTTCTAATCTTGGAACAGGCTTTGAGGCGCATTGGAGTGAGTGAGTGGTGACATGGATTTAGTTACCTCACTCTGATGAAAAATGGTATAGACTGAACGGTGAAATAGTCGAATAACCATGATTTCTACAGATTAATTGCTTACTTCTGATGGCACTCTGGAGCAACTTTGTGGAAGGGTTGCTTTTTTCCCCCCTGTAAAGGTGGAGAGTCTTCAAAGGACCTTAAGGTTCCAAAGGTGGTTAGTAAAAGCATCTGTATGACTATTAGAAGGACGCTGGAAATTTCTAGGTGCCTTTTGAAAATCCCCATAGGCATTTGTTTGCATCTAGAGAGTTAAATATCTATAGAAATTAGAAAGTTGGTTTCTTCCTCTGCATGAGTAGCTGATTCCCTGTGACACATGAGCAGCTTGTCTGACGAGCTTAGGACTGTGGTACTGATGTGGCCAGCCTTTCACAGGGAAACTTGTTTCTCTAGGAAGAAAATTTGCTTCCTGCACTCTTTATTCTTTCTCTGTGCCCATCTGTGAAATGGAACATATTTGCAAGTGCAATGGAAGTATCTGTTTATTCAGATGTATCTTGGGTATGTTTTTTGACTTCTCCCAGCAAAAATGATTCATCAGGTATTTAAGACAAAATTGCAGATACTTTAGAAGTACAGTCAGTTTTCCTGAGAAAAGCAAGTTGCTGCTTTAAGAAAGCAAGATCTTCAACTGATTCAATCAAATTGAGTTTCTGTGGAAACTGTTTTTTGAGTAAGTCTGGTTTATTATTTTTAATCCTCTAGGAATAAAATCTAGGCTGTTTATATGTAAACCTGATAGCTGTAATGGAAAAACAGTAAATCAATGTTTAGCATTATTTCAGTTCAGTAAAGAGTCTTGCAGTTGTAGAAATACACAGCTTGTAGAAGACCTATTTCACTTGTCTTGCAAACTTCTCAGGGACTTTGCTCACGACAATTGGATAGTGCTTCTAAATGTGGTGATTAATATGAAAGAGTAGATGCATGCTGGATTCATAGATTCTGTTTCGTTAAAATGTAGTTTGATTTTCATTTTTGTATTTAGTAATAGTAATTTGATTGGGATTGAGGAGAGCCTCGGGACTTGCTGAGTCTCAGAGGGTATATTTAGATTTGTACTGTAGGAGGAGGAAGTCTAAAACTCCATATGAAGATTTTTGCTTGTGATAGGTATTAACTAAAATATTTCTGCTTTCCTTTTACATAGGTCTTCAAAGAAAGTTGTCTTTTTATGGTATCTCCCTGTGTAATTCACTTTTACAGTTTATGCCCCACAGAATATGATCATAGTCTCTTTTAGTTGCCATCTATTGATTATCCCTTCTGCCACTTTTACTGTGTGCTTATGTGGCAGTGAGGGCATCTTAGTTTGAAGTGTTGATTAACATCTGTCCATTCCATTGCTGTTTTCAGGAGTACAGATTTAGGTTCTGATATGAAAATGCTTGTGAGAGTGGAGAGTATAATATTTATTTGAAAAGTAAATTGCTTTGTTGATTTTGATCTGTGTCATTGTGACGGCACACAAAAATCCAAAAAGATGATCTACATTTTATTTTTATAAATAACAAGAAACCTAAAGACTTTATTTTGGAGTTTTGAACAAATTCAAGACCAACTTTTAATTTGCCACCTGATAAGCAGTAACTTAAAGTTGCTGAATGTTGTGGAGAGATTAAAAGGCTCCCTTCATGTTCTACAGATACATTCTTTAAACATGGTTAAGAGCCGTAAGAACTAGTTGAAGAATGACCTCCAGTGGCCTGGAGTGGGATTATTATGAATTTCAGCCGGTGGAGTCCAGCTCTGTAGAATACGCCACCCCGGGAGCTAACTCTTTCCTTCTCCCTGCCAATACTGAAAACTCTTACTGGTATCCCAATGCCATCTCTGAGTGGTCAATGAGTATCCATACAGCACACACCTCAGAAATAGTCAAGGAGAAAGTTGTTCCGGTGAAGGAGATCAAGGATGAAAAAAATAAGAGAAACCAGAAGAGAAAGGCTAGGAAGGAACCTAGAAGATCAGAGAGAGAGAAGGAGGTTAGAACTCTCGTGCATCCCCCCTGCCTTGAGCCTGACACCTCGCACGGTGCATGCTGCGAAACCTCGGCTGGGCGAGCGGGCGTGGCCGAGCTCTGTGGCGCTGCATGGCTGCATGGCCGGCTTGGTGCTGGGTGCTCTGCATCGGCTTTCCTGCCCTGTATGCGCTCTCTGAAAATCTAACTGGGAAAACAATGTGATTTAAAACAGAGGCCAGAGGCCCTGAAACTTCCCCTCTGGAAGGTCCAGTTTAAGAAGCAGAAAATGAGTTTCAAATAATGGAGCAACAGCCCAGGGTTCTTAATCATATCTAGCTGAATGAAAATATGCAAAGTGGCTTATTCCTGTGCTTCCATTTCATTTAGACTCTAATTTGTTTCATTCACGATTGTTTTTCATGCCTTGATCACTTCTGCTGGTCATGCATCATCATTTATTGTAGAGAGTGAATTTGTTTTTCCTGTGTATCATGACGACTGTCTCTCTTCAGCAAAGGAGAAGGAAGCACAGACACACTGACAAACATGAGGGCATATTCAGTTGCCTTTGTGTAGGGTTGCTTCAGGATACCCATGTATGCTGGATGGTCCTGCAAGTGTTCAACACTTGGTTATATTTTAACTCTAAAATATTTTGATATTTCTGGTGTGAGTTTAGTGGCTTGATTTTATAGTATATGACTTTGCAAGTGCCATGCAGCACTTTGTATCAGGGATTGAAGCCATGAGTTTTTGGTGGTTATTTTGGTTGTTTATTTTTTGGTTGGCCAGAGCTGTGGATGCCCCATCCCTGGAAGTGTTCCAAGCTAGGCTGGATGGGGCTTTGAGCAGCCTGGTCTAGTGGAAGGTGTCCCTGCCCATGGCGGAGGGGTTGGGCTAGATGATCTTTAAGGTCCCTTCCAATCCAAACCGTTCTGTGATTCTATGATTTTGGTGCAATTCTCCAGTAGCAAGACAGTCTGTCGATTTCTGCAAACATAGAAGGACGGCAAGGAGGTAAAGTGTGGTACTGGAGAAGGGCTTTAAGAGAGATTGTACGACTGATGGATGCTCTGGAGAATAGGAGTGTGCAGGAGAAAAACTTATGGTGGTTATAGGTTGTTTTTTTTTTAAATCAGAGAAAGGAAAAAATAACAGGTATTACAAACTAGTGTAAACCAAATCTCACTGCAGAAGATCCAGTGGCCACTTTCTTCCCTGGCCTCATTTCCAACGGTGGTGGGCATATCTGCAACATGCATGGAGCTTCTTCCAGCAGGCATGTGAGGAAGGCACTCATACGGTGAGAGAGAGAAGGAGAGATGTCTGCACTAGGGGCTGCAGCAGGGTCAGGGTGTGTGGTGCCACCATGACTGCAGTGCCCTCTGGCTGTTGCACACTGAGATGTCCAGGGCATTGGAGTGGAATGAGTTTGAGTTGCCTTCAGGGCTAGGCAGAGTCTGAGTAAGGGGGTTTAAGATTCACGAGTGTAGACCTTCTTTCAAGCTTCACTTAAGTCTTTTTGGCTTTGGGCCCACATCTGCATTTAGGCAGACTGTTTTCTGTCAAGGTCGTGTTTGTGTGACACAGCACTGGAGTTATCCCTCTTCATTGCTACTGATCTGCAGTCTGTTCCTAAGGCATAAATCTCTTGCAAATAGGATCATAAATTGTGCCCGGCATAATAGTCTGGACAGTTAATACACATTTACCGCTGTAATTGCTCTCTGAGCCTCTGGAAGAGCCCCCTAATGCCTTGCTAAAAGCAGAAATCCGATGAGTGCTTTCAGAGACAGTTATTTTAGCAATTAATAAAAGATACACAAGTCAGTGATTACAATGTCTGAAAATTCATGCTGTGAAAAAAAATGTATCTGTTTTCTCTGACTCCATAAAAGGCAGGGTAGGGATTTGCTCGGCTGCTGATGGGAAGGCAAGACAGGTTAGAGTGCAGCAGTACAGGCAGTGTTATTTATAGGTGGGATATGCCATCCGTGGCTGGGGCGCTCAGTGACTCTCACACAGAGGGCATTGCAGTCTGGTGATTCAGCTTTCACAGCTCCTTAAGCAGGTTAAGGTTAATGTTTGTGCTGAGGTCTGAAGGAACAGTTGACCGGGTCCTGCACTGTCCTGCTGGCTGAGGGGCCAAGGGGTGGTAGAGATGGACCTACACCAGGACAGTGATATGTGCCATCTCTTCACTGGGAGGTGCCTTAGTTGGTGAAGCAGGGTTTGAGATATCCTTTGACAGTCCCTGTTACAGGGATGAGGTGTTTGTTTTGCCCAGTCAGGGTGTGGGTTGGACCTTACTCTTAGATGCTTGGCTCTCCCCGTGCTGTATAGGGAAGATGTTGGCACCAAAGCCCACACCTTGGGCAGGAGGCACCTGAGCCTGCCATCTGTGGGACTCATATCCTTTCACCTACCTGGGCTTCCACTTCAGGGACCAGAATAGAATATGGGACAAAGTCTGGGCATGGCTGAAGCTGTCTCAGTCCTGCTCCAGCATATGGGTTGGTCTCTTGCGGCAGTGAGGTGTGCTTCTCACTTTCCAAATAAACAAATGTGTTTGTTTTGAAATTAAATGAGATGCCATTAAAAGCAGCTGTAATATCAACACACTCTAAAAAGCTGAATGGCCTTTGACCTCACTGCAATTATTTGTGATGGGGTTGGGCTAATGACAGGAATAGCCTTGTTTTAAACTGACCCACTGAGAAGATCCTTAATTACAAACTACATCCAGTACAATCCATTCCTGCCCCCAATTTAGTCCCCACAGTAATTTCCTAGACTGTAAAGAAGTAGCAACCAACCATTCATTGTTCGAACTCTAGGTTGTGCAGTGGCAGTTGCCATCTTGTTTTAGTCTGTTTTGTAATATCTTCTGTAGTTTTGCTGGTGCAGCAATACCAGTTGGGATAGGCTGGTGGATTACTTTCCACTTTGTGACAGTCAGATAAAATGACTTTTGCACTGTCCACGTTACCCATTGCTGCAGTAGCAGTAGCTGCACCAGTCATCAGTGCCATGCATTTTCAAAAAAGGGTATTAGGTTGTTCCTCAGCTTGTTGTTGAGCAAATTTCCATGTAGCCGTAGTTACTGGTCACTGTTTGAGACTTTGCACTTGTGAGATGGTATAATTGGACATTTTCCATAACATTTTGATTGTCTTTGAATTTGGAACAAATACAGAAGTTCAGAGCACTTGCAGTGCTGTCAGTTTTCCAACACTTTGTGCTTTTCTGAAAGTCCCACTTCTTGGACCCATTACTGTCTTTGTTCAAAATCTCTTAAAAAACATTTCTAGTCACAAGAACAAAAATAAAAATATGTAGCCTCCAGAGAAAAAAACATAGCAATTTTTAAAAAAGGACCTTCAACACGATTTTTTAAAATCAACTTCATGGCTATAAGCCAAGTTAATGATTTAGGGATTATTGAAAGGCTGTAGTTGGTAATGCTCGTTTTTTCTGTGTAGATTAATAACTAGTTTGGTGTCATTAGCACAAAAGAACCTCACGAAGAGCAGTTTTTAAGTCAGGTGCTAATTACCTTTGAGAACAAATTATTCAAATTAGCCAGTTTTCTGAAGACTTGTAGACTGTAGAACAGAAAATACAGAAATTCCTCTAGTTTTAGTATTTAATATATAGTATGCTATTATCTGATAAAGATTTGTAGCAGAGAAATTTTGTTCCGTTTAGGACTAGCTTCCTGCGAGCCTGTTTTCCCCAGGATACGTGGCATATCCCTGCCTTGCGTGTGTTTGTGGTGACCATTAGCTAGATAGGTAGAAGTGGATTGGATTCCCACTCTGTTTATTCATCCTGAAAAAGGCTGTGTGCAGCTTTGAAGCCTGTCTTTGCTCGTGGACTCAGGCTGTGCTTCAGCATTGTGGGTTCGAAGTGATTTCAAAGAAAAGCCAAGACCAGTTGTTGTGGCAGCAGTGGAGCTCCTGCAGCTCATTTTCCCATCGATCGGTGTGTTACATCCCTACATGCTGCTGCATAAATCCTTCTCTTTCCCCTCGTTTAGCAGGGTCTCACCAACATGGACATAAAAATATATAGATAACCCCCACTGGGCAGGGCCAGTGGTTTGCATCTCCCTAGTCTTCAGTTTCTGGAAGGCTTGTGGAAAATTAATCTTCGGCTCTCTAGGTCAGCAAACGAGTTCAACAGTTGTTAGAGGGGAGAGAGATGGGCAGTCAGACAAGATGACATCGGCATCATTTCTTTTGGAAACTTGGCCATAAAGAAAGTAAACTGATGTAAGAAACTTGCTTGTTGCTGCTACGTGGCAGGTCAATGAGAAATGAAAGTAGTTTGGAACTTCAAGATTGTTCAACTGCTTGAGTGAATTATGTCTTGCAGTTGTGGTCCTCATCATAAAGTTGCCTCCACTCTAAGCACTAATTGGTAAATTCATCAGAGGTGCTGAAGAGACTGATCTCATCTTGTGCTCCTTATCCTAAGCAGGGCTGATGGAGCAATCAGAGTCAAAACAGGAGAGCCTCATCCAGTTAGTGTAAGTACTGGAGGATCATTATGATGAATTGCGACAGTCTGTAATTCCCTTTAGTTCCCTGCAGATACTGTTGATTGTTAGACACGTCGTGGCAAACATGTTTGATTCACTGCCTTCTAATACCACCAGTTTTAGAATGCTTCAGCACTGTGTATGGGATTGTAATGACTTGCAAAATTCTGTGAGCAGTTGGTTTGGTACTTCCAGTTATTTCATTGATCTTGGAAACTTTAATGGTAGTTGTTTACAGGGACTGTTTTCAAAGGCAGCTTGGATTTAAACAGTATGTATGTTGAAGATGCAGCCCCTGTGTGTGTTGCCTGCATTTGCAGTGAGTCAAAATGAGGTGGGAATGGTACCAATTACAAATTTGCTTCTTTTTGCAGGGTGATCAGACGGCATTGCACCGAGCTGCTGTGGTAGGGAACACCGATATCATAGCAACTCTGATTCAAGAGGGGTGTGCTTTGGACAGACAAGACAAGGTAACAGGCAAAAGCAAAGCCCTGAGGGATGGCAGCCTTGCCAGTCAGTAATATTAAGGTCTCAGAGAGAAAGTTATAGTTTATACTCCTGAGTAAGTATCTGATGCTTCGAAAGTAATAGTAACAGTTGCATTGAAAAAAAAAAAAGCTGTACCATTTCTTTACTATAAGTTGCTGATTTGGTTATGCTTTTATATTAGGCTGATAATTTTTGGTTTAAGAGTCTGTTCTCAGCTCATTAAGGGAAGAATTAAAGTAATGTACAACCATACTAGGTCCTACTCAAAACACTGCAGTTTCCCATGATTATCTCAGCAACTTGAGAATCCCAGGCTTTAAGTTTAGTTTGGGAACAAATACAACTAATTTCAAGTTCCAGACAAAAGAAATAACTCTACTTTTGCCCTCTTCTAAAAATAAAATAGAAAATAAGCTAGTAGGAAAGGAAAATATTTTTTAAGAGAACAGGCTATGCAGCACATAACCTTCTCCTCTTGTGTGTGTGCTCCTCAGGATGGGAACACTGCTCTTCATGAAGCTTGTTGGCATGGATTCAGTCAGTCTGCCAAAGTGCTTGTTAAAGCAGGAGCCAACGTTCTTGCCAAGAACAAGGTGAGACCCATGCAGGAGGAGCTTTCAGTTCTGGTATAAGGTGGCTGATTCTCAGAACTGGACATTTCTGGCCATGGCATTTCTCAGCAGGGGGGGAGACCAGCTCCTAGTGGGATATTTTTGATTTTTTTTTTTCTTTTTTTTTGCATTTATCACGCCTGGATGGTTCATCCACAGGCATTAGGAAATTCATATTTTGACAGCTGATGCAGGTTAAACTCAATAGCGCACTGAATGATACATTAATTACAGCTCAGGAACACTGCCATTCCTGTGGAAATCTCCATGGTGCTCTAATTTACACCAAGGAGATTCATTGTGATTGGTATGATTTAGAATGGAAATGAATTGTACTAATAGGAAAACGGTATTGAAAATGTGGGTTTCTTCCAGAAATTCAACAGCCAAAGGAACGTAAGCCACGGTGGGGGGGAGGGTGAAGTGTATCTTTTGTTATTAAGTTCTTCCTAATATATTAGCATAGTCTCTTCCCAAAGTCTTGTAATGAACCTGGATTATGGTCCTTTAGTTATTTATAATACCCTGTGAGCGGTTTAGAGGAAGGAATAACAAAGCATGGGGCTTTAGTTCCAGTCTAGTTGTTAAAACTGTGGGACACTTCAGTTCACTAATTCAAAAGTTAATGCAACAGTCTGGAAAATAGTGGTAGCAGTCTCTGGTGTGAGTGAAGTCAGGGTTTGGATCCCTGTGCTGATGGGTCGGTCAGATCACACAGCTGGCACTGTGTCCTTCATTAGAGGTAAAAGGGCTTTGGGATGGCTTTATGGGGTCTCTGAGCATTTTTTGGTAAATGTGTCTCTAAAACAAAAACTGAGGGGACTGGGGAAGAGCCAAGACAGCTGGCCAAAGACTAAGATTTAGAGTAAAAAGGCACATTGCCTGGGCATAGTGTTTCTGTATGTATGCAGTATATAACCATGTGTTTATACAATTGTGGTGACTTTGGTCTGTAATTACATAATCCTTGATGTTATTTTATGTGTATTCCTTATTTTGTATTATTTCAACTACTAGTTTTTATTTTCTGTAGTTATTTTTGCTGTAGTATCCACCTAGATTTGTATCAGAGGTACTTCAGAAAACTTCCCATGCTTGACTAGAAAGTCAAGACTATAAAATCTTATGAACCATTATGCTCCTACCCCTGGATACACTTTTCTATGTATGTACATACACTTCCGTACAAAGGTGTGGGCTTAAGATGCAAGTCTGGTTATCCTACATACTTGGATGCCTCAAGGAATTAGAAGATTTAGCTTACAAACTAGACTATATCAGCTGGAGACAACCTCTCTGGGAAAGTATGTGCACAGAATAGCTCAGCAGGGTTGATGGCTGAAATATGACTGGCAAACTTTAATATTGTGTGAACAGCTCCTGTGCTGGCCTTTGATGTCTTACCCTCACAGTCCTCTCCCCTTAGCATTTTGCTCTTTGGGTGGTTTTTAATTGACAAGATCTGTTCTCAGGAGCTGCTGAAAAATGTGGGAAATATGCATGCTTCCACATGCTTTTACCCCTTTTGATTTCAAGAAAAATGAAAAGCTTAAGTCTACTTAATCCCCAAATGGTTTCTCTGGTCTCTCAGCTTTTTGTGTTACTGATGACAAGGCATAATCATTCTGACATTCTGGCAGCCAGGGCTGATGCCATGTGCCAGAGTATCCCATGGGCTGTTGATTTACACCTGGGAATTGTGTGATTTTGGCTGGATGGGACAGATACGGGCTGCTAGATTTGCCAAATCCTGTGAGGCGGCAGAAGACAGGAGGGATTTGACTCCATATTTTCTGTAACTCGTGGTTAATATCACCTGGGTAGCTGTATTCCTTCTGTGCAGCAATGACCCTGGATGTGCAGTTTGTTTTCAGTCAAGTTTGCTTAATAAAAACTCTTCTGCTGTGATAGATCATCCAGTGAGATCAGTTCTAGCCTTCTTTTTAGATCCTCCAACAGTCTGTACATTTCAGTGGAGATTCCCAGATTGGCCTGGACCTCCATTCTCTCTCCGGAAGCTGGTGAGAGATTTATCACTCCATTGGAGATGAGCCAGATGAGCTGGTCTCTGATCCCTGACCCTTAGCACCAGCCCCATGACTTCTCCCAGCACTGAGGTCCTCACTCATCACACGCTGCACAGGATCTCTTGCCTTCCCACTGGGTCAGCCTGCCAAACAGCAAATGATAAAGGCATTGCAGAGGCTTTTCACAGATAAACCCAGGAGGGAAAAAATTTACACTTAAATACAATTCAACTGAGAAGGAAAATGTTTGCGTCTGCCACAGCTTGGAGACTACATTCAGGTCTGAAATAATCTGAAACATGGGAGTGAAGGCCTAAGACCACATCAAGAGCTGGCGTTTCGTAATTCAAACCCTGCAGCTTTGATCTGTGCTTTGAAAGCACGGGGGACAAATTAAAGGACATAATCAAGGTGAACAGGCAGCCAAATAAGCCTGGGAAACCTTTTTACCTGAGGTGATTTAATTTCTAGCTCTCAAGAGCCAAAAAATACAAACATTTTCAGGCCAACAAAAGCCAAATGCTGCCAGAAGAACCTGTCAGACCAATAAAATCTTTCACAGTGTTAGAAAAACAATACACAAGCAAATGGTTTGATTTCTGTCCATAAAAACTGGATGTTTGCTTCTTTCAAGGACAATAGCATTTGATTCTCTGGGGTTTGGGTGGCTTTTTTCCCCCTTCTCATCTTCGTTGGAGACTCATGTGCTTTCTGAAGCTTCTTGATGGCCTAAAATCTGCATCCTGCCCTGTGAGACCCCCTGCAGCTCCAGCCAGGTTTGTGTTTGGATCCTAAGGAGACAGGAGTTGTTGTGACCCTTGTTCTGCCCAATCCCCTGCAGCAGTCACAGAATCACAGAATCGCATGGGTTGGAAAGGACCTCTGAGATCATCAAGTCACACCCTTCATCCAACACCACCGTGGTTACTAGACCGTGGCACCAAGTGCCACATCCAGTCTCATCTTAAAAACCTCCAGGGACAGAGAATCCACCACCTCCCTGGGCAGCCCATTCCAATGCCTGATTACCCTCTCTGTAAAGAACTTCTTAATATTTAACCTAAACTACCCCTGGCACAGCTTAAGGCCATGCCCTCTTGTCTTACTGATAATTGCCTGGGAGAAGAGACCAACCCCCACCTGGCTACAACCTCCTTTCAGGTAGTTGTAGAGAGCAATGAGGTCTCCCCTGAGCCTCCTCTTCTCCAGGTTAAACAACCCCAGCTCCTTCAGCCTCTCCTCATAGGACTTGTGTTCAAGTCCCTTCACCAGCCTGGTTGCTCTTCTCTGGACCTGCTCCAGCACCTCAATATCCCTCCTGAACTGAGGGGCCCAGAACTGGACACAGCACTCCAGGTGTGGCCTCACCAGTGCTGAGTACAGGGGCAGCTGGATTCACTCAAGAGCAGAGATGCTGTGCCATGGCAGTGTGTTCCTTTGTGTGTGTGCATGGAGGAAACCCCAAACACAAGGATTATGGTTCTTTAAATGAAATACTTGATATTAAAGAATGAGACAGTTTCCAGAGTCTTTGCTTCCTGCAAACAGACTTGACCAATGCAGATATCATTAGACTGTCCAATTTCTGCCTTTACTATATCCCAGGTAAGCTGTTGCCAGGATGAAGAGGGGATTTCAGTCTCCAGGTTCATTCAGCTCATGTCTTTGGGAAACTAACAGTGATAGTTTCCCACTGCTAGGTAGATCTTCTTGTGAGAAGACATGTGAAGTTTTATTTTTAATGCTTATGTCCAATTTCTAAATATGGCTTTTATATTTTCTTGCATTTCTCTAAGGCAGGTAACACACCTCTTCACCTGGCTTGCCAGAATAGCCATTCCCAGAGTACTCGTGTTTTGTTACTTGGAGGATCTCGAGCAGACCTCAAAAATAATGTGAGTTTTGAAAACAACATGCTCATTTTTGTGTGATTTTGTTTTAGCTATACTGCTTTAACTTGTAGAAATACTCAGAAAGGCTTTAAGCTGTCATTTTTATTATAAATGATATTGAAAAAACCCACTAGTCAGCCATTGTATACATCATGTACAGGAATGCTTTTGGTAGGAATGAGTGATGCACTACTTCCACCCATTTCTTGAGCAGGGATGGAAGGAGCCAAAAGGGGTTTAGACTGAGGCAGCTGGTCTTTCCTGCCTTTCAGGGTCCTGGTGACCTGACCCAAACACTGTCATGCAATTCTGCAAAAGGACTCCTCTCTCAAAAAGATGGAAAACCTACAGAGGTTTTATGCCAGAATGGTGAAAGTCTTCAGACATGCAGATGATATATACTTTGTGTCAGTGTGTCAAATGAGGTAGATTCAAGATGGCTTCAGTTTCAGGCAGCTTTCCTCCTGTTTTATCATGATTCTGGTGTGACAGATAAAAAACAATCTACAAAGGAAGCCAGATGTTTTTGTCTCTGCTTGATAATGAGGTGGGCAGAAACACACAGAAGTGGAAACCTGTGGGGCTCTGCTCCCAGCTCCCAGTCTCAGCTGCACAAGTGCCACCCCTCATGGGAATGCTGCTCTGGAGCCCATTCCTCATGGTTTCTATATTATGTACAACCCCCAGATTGAGATTCCAAATCACATTGGTTTGTGGTTGAGAAGAACAGATTTAATGGAAATATGTAACTCAGGTTTTGTAGTGCAGTAAACCAGCATTTTATAATTCTGGTGTTTCCTATCAGTGGTTAATGAATTCCTGCCCTCACCTTGCCTGACCCCATCTCCTGCCAAACTTTCACACCCATGATAGCAGATTTTGTACTAGAGAGAAGACAGCATAGCTATTCAGTGGAGGAGTGTGGTGTTTATGGCCCTTTTCTGGTTTAATAGGATTATTTCATCCCGAACAGCATGACAAATGTAGGCTTTCTCCCTGTGGTTACATGCTCAGAGCTTTGTTTCTGTTTGCAGGCAGGAGATACCTGTCTGCATGTGGCTGCTCGTTATAATCACTTGCCCATCATTAGGGTGCTGCTCAGTGCTTTCTGTTCTGTCCATGAAAAGAACCAGGTCAGTGCATGAACCTCATTGTGACTCTGTGCCCTTTGCATACGGCCAGTTGTTGGGAAGAGGGATTCCAACCCAAGTAATCCCACTTCACTCTGTGTTCCACTCTACCACCAAATGCCTAAGCTTTTAAGAATAGCCTTAAACTAATGGCATATCAATGGTTTATTATTTTGCCATCGCATTTGCATCATTTCTTTAACACATTGCTTATTTATGAGGTGATTTAATGATCTTAGTGGCCATTACAGAGACATCATGAAGCAGAACTCACGGACATTTAGATGCTACAAAAATGTGAATTCATCTGAAATACTTTTCTTTGCTGCATTTTGCAGTAAGGGGAATTAAGAGGACGAAAAAGTGAAGAAAAAGTATACTCTAAATTCAAAGTAATGATCAGTCCAGCCTAGGATTAATCATCTGTAGTTGTTTTATAGAGAAATAATTGATTCCTGTACCTATAGCATACCCCAGTTGGGTAGTAGAAGGGAATGAATTTAATACATTAAAATGTGTTAAATCTGCTAAATAGACAGATTATGTGGTGCTTAACCACATTTTCCCATGTTCCTTGGAAATCTTCCATGTGTAGTTGAAGACCATAAAGATGTTTTCTGATCTGTACATTTAATCTTCTTTCTTCACTATGAGATAATACAGCAAACAAAATGCATTTCAGCATGTTAAATTTACTACGTAATTTTATTTGGAAATTAGTTTTTAACTTGCAAAATGAGTTACTGAATATTAGGATCAGCTGCTGTGAACCTGACCCAGAGAAGATAACCCTTTCCTTCATTCCTGAACACTACAAGAAGTTGTTCCATACTTGTACATACAATGATTTGACTTAGGAATATGCCTTGTCTAAGTTAGCAATAAATAAACACTAGTCCCACAGAGATTGAAGTTTATTAAGACAAAATGCAAGGCAGGGGGGACAGGAGGGCATTACATACACGTGTAGGGTCTCTCTTGAACAGCTGCTGGCTCTGTTACTGGTGCTTAAATCTGATCACGGCATCTTCACCTCACTGCACCAGGACAAGGGCAGGGCAGTGTGTTAGTGCTGGACCTGGATTGCATCCTGGCGTTGGTCCAAAATCTGTTTTTCCTGAGGAATCTTGTGAAGAGAATGCCAACCATCTTGCTGCTGGTACTTGTCTGATTATTTTTGAGTAATGTGATACATGGCCACCTGTGCACCAAATAATCAAACCTAGGGGAAGGAAAAAAAGGGAAGGTTGTGGTGGGAAAATTGGTTCTGCCCTCAGATATCGTATCCATTTCCTGGAGGTAGAGCTGGGCTGCCTCCAAGCTGCATCATGTATCACTTGGTTTAGTTAAATCAGATCACCAGCACCCCACCTGCATTTCTCAAACCCACGCTGAAGTAACTCCTTTCCCCTCCTGTCAGCTTCCTCCCAACTAAGCTGCTTTTTAAAAATTTTTTATTGACTGGGTATTATTTAAGCTTAGTTGTCACATCAGTAAGTTTAGGTCTTTTCACCTCTGAGCATCTTTTACCAAGGTGTGCATTCTGTAGTGAGACCCAAGGACTTGTCACGAGTTTGTTTCCTGCTTTCTGCCTTGCAGGCAGGGGATACGGCACTCCATGTAGCTGCTGCTCTAAATCACAAGAAGGTGGTGAAGCTGTTGCTGGAGGCAGGGGCTGATGCATCCGTTGTCAATAATGTAAGCAGGACATGGAGTTTCTTTGGTATTTTATATTAATGTAGAGTCCTTTCAACATTCTTCATAGGCTTGGTAGAAAATACTTGGTTGATATGTGTTGAATTATATCTGGGTAAATTAAAGTGGTTAGTCGCTTTACTCTTGTGCACAAAGTATGTACTGAACTTGGTTGGAGAAATTCCACATTTCCAGTAGTTTGTGTTTTAAAGGAAATGTTGTTTTCTTTTTCCTCTCAGGCAGGTCAGACCCCTCTAGAGGTTGCTAGACAGCACAATAACCCCGAGGTTGCACTCCTACTCACTAAAGCATCACAGGTACGTTAGACATCTCCCCCCAACATACACTTACACGTGGAGCTGAGGACAGTTAACTGGCCTTGAGAGGCTGCATCCCCTGCTCCTTGTCTTGTGCTGTGAAAGGTGCCTACATTTCTGCTGGCAATGAGGGCTGGCCTCAGGTCTATTGATGCAGAGCCTTTCAGCCCCCAAGGCCAGCAAGGTGTGCAGATTAAGCCTCAGCATTAAGTGCTGTCAGGAGTCCCACTATCCTGACAGGCAGAGCATGGAGCAGTCAGAGACGCTTGTTCCCTGCAGTGGCCTAGGGGTTAGAAAGTTGCCCTGCACCCAGAAGCTCCTGAGCTGTGTCACTCTGCTTCCTGCCTCAGGCACATCCCATCCCCTAGATGGTAGATACTTTGAAATGGGGACAAAATGTCCTGTTCATACTTCACAGCTGTGCATGAAATGCTGCAAAGCTCTTCAGGCCAGAAGGGAGGTGGGAGAGTATGAGACCAGGCACTGTCCCTTCCCTCTTCCTCCTTGTCACCTCTGCATGAAAAAGGCTGGTCTTGGCTTGCCAAACAGCCCAAGGACACAGGAGGACACAGGAAGAGTTGCTTATCCTTCTAGGGGACAGCAAAGTGCCCCAGTAGACTGAGCTCAGTGGTGTGTTTTCACAGGCGTAAACACCCACATTGCTTGGCCCACCAGTGTCTGTCTGGCAGTGCACTCTCTTTTATCCATTGCCCTTTGTACAGATGTGGAAAAAGCCTGCTCTATTACTTGTCTTTTTAGGTAGGAAAGGGCGTGACATCACTGACTAACAGTGTGGTCTGCCTTCAGGTCTCGCGTTTTAATCGTGGGAGAAGCCTGAGGAAGAAGAGAGAGAGACTGAAGGAGGAAAGGCGAGCTCAGTCCGTGCCACGGGATGAAGTGGTACAGAGCAAGGTACTGCCTGGCATTACCAGCTGGATCTGCTGTGAGGAGGGAGTGTTACTAAAAACCCATGAGCACTCAGTCTCTTTGGAGCCATCACTTGTGCATGGCCACGGCAGCTGCCTGAGGCAGTCTGTCATGCTTTGCTGCTAAAGAGCTTCCCATGTGCAGAGCAGCTTAAAACTGGGCAACTGACAAAGGGGCTTCTTATCCCCATCTCTGCAACTGCTCTGAACTCCCTGTCTTTGCTTCAAGCAGGGCAGTGTCTCAGCTGCTGACACACCGAGCAGCGACCAACCCCCGCAGAGGAAAAACAATCTGAAGGATGAACCCCGGTCAAACTCACCAGATCCCAAAGGGAAGAAGAGCAAAAAGAAAAAGCCAAAGGAAAAGGTATCAGTAGATTTAAAACAGCAAAGAGAGGGAAGAGAGAGTTGTTGAGCAGTAGGTGAGTGTCCCTCTGGTGTGTTGGTCAGTCAGGGCAGCAGCCCTGCCATGCTCGTGGGGCAGGGATAGTCTTCAGATAAAACCAGTTTTTGCTGTAATTGTCAGAGTGGATTTGTCCCATCCCCACCTGTAATAGTTTACCAAGGGGCTCATAAATAAGAAAACATCTCTGTTTTTTGCAGGTTTCAGCACTCTCGGACCCCATCTCCCCAGCTGATCAGCAGACACTCCCTCAGCCCCAGCAAAACGTGCCTAAGCGCAGAAGCAAACATCACTGCTCCTCCCCACCCCCTCCCCATGAGGTCCGAGCCTACCAGCTCTACACTCTGTACCGAGGAAAGGACGGGAAGGTGATGCAGGTGAGCTGGCACTGCAGGTGAGGGAGATGCTGGGAGCAGCACGTGGAGTTGGGGCACAGTTAGGTAACGGATAGAAAATAGGCTCAATTAATTGCACTCTCAGGGGCATGAAGTCATGACTGGATTCGTTTTCCTTGTTTGGGTTCCAGCTGCATTTTGGCCTGATGTCTGGCAAATAATAAGCTGGTTTTGTGCCTGTTAAAGAAGACATACTTAAGTAGTTTTGATCTACAAAGTATTTCCTTTTTGGAGATAAGGTGTGAACAGTGATTGGAAATTACACAAGAACTTTTATGATATACTTTGAAACACTAAGATTTCTGACAGGAAGTGCAAAGAACTTTACCAAGGAAAAGCATCATGTGAGCACTGAAAGCTTACTACCTAAACCAAGAGCTTATGTAAGCTCAGTAGATTTTGTTTCAATTCTTTCTGTTTACTGCAACATGTCTTTGGGGATTCTATGTTTCCTGGGGGCAGAATCTGTACAGAAATGGATTCACAAATAAACCTGGAACTATCAACTCATATGCCAGTTTTGAGACTGATATTATTTTAGTCATTTTATTACACAGTTAATTACCAGTAGACATTTACAAGAAGGCATGAAAACTGTTAGCAAATTGCCCTATAGACACTGTAAACATCTGCATTGTTGTTTTCTTAATGTTGCCCTCCTGTACCCCTGGGAGGTCTGTCCTTTCATTTCCTTAGTTTCTCATATCCATCCACCAATCTTTGGTCCCTCGCTGTAGCTAAGAAATTCAGCAGATTCTGAAGATGATTCAAGTCAGGCAACAAAGGTTTTACTTTGGCTGTATTTTCCAACCTCTCTGTGGAACATTCGAGAAATTTCCAGACACAGGCGCTATTTTAGTTTATTATCCTATAGCAGACATCAGGAAGGATGGAGGACCTTTTATATGTTAAAAGCAGTGTCTCCCTGCCCCGAGCATCTGATGGTAGGCAGGTAGGCCATAGGAAGGACTTGGGAAGCAGAAAGAGAGGTGCAGAGAGCAGATGAGATTTGTATACAAATCCCATCTACTCACAAAGATTAGCTTAATAGAGCTAGACTCCCATATAGTATTTCCTGAAATACATGACACTCCTCTCTTCTTTTTTTTGCTTGTCTGTATTCTTTGATGCCCTCAGGCCCTGAATAGCAAACATAACTTCTTAAGGACATGTACTTGTAAAGGTTTCTTTAGTGCTCAGCAAACCACCCACCTTTCCCTGCCGAGGGAATAACCCCCAGTTTGTGTAACACAAAGGAGAGAAGGAGGCTCCTCTGCAGGCAGATTCAGAGCAGCCATTTTTGGCTGCTGGCACACCCCCCTGAAGGAGCCAGTTTCTGCCTTTGGGCTGCAGAGGAGGCCGATGAGGATTAGCCATCCTCACTTAAGGGAGCCTTTTGTGACCATCTCTCTGAGAGATTTAAATGCTGGTCAGTGCAGCCCCCCTGGCAGGGGGGCCGTGGGATGGTGTCATGTGAATCAAAGGCAGGCAGAGGTGTGCCCAGCAGTCAGGGAACAGCTGAATACCAGCAGGGCGAGAGCAAGCAGAAGCAGTGAGGCCTTGCCACTTAGTACAGAAAAAGGACAGAGCACATTATTGGCATTAGGTTAAAAAGCAAATGCACACAACCTACACACATCCACAAAACCAGATTTTCTTTTTACAGCAGAATTACAGAATTCAGAATTACAGCATTGAGATAATAAGGCCTTATAATAATGAGGCCTGTAACGTGGTATCCCCTCAGACAGCACTCAGTACCACAGCATACACGATCTGAGCTCACTGCTCCTTGTAGCCCCAGTGAAATCAACACTGCTGTGTGTTAGGATGTGTCCATATAAATCAGATCAATCTTTTATTCTAGTCTGTGCTTTTTCAACTAATAGCCTGTTTGCTGATATTATCAGGAGAGTGAGGTACATTATGTGGTACAGAAAAGCCCAAGACTGACTCAGGGAGGCTGTGATAATGTTCCAAGTGCGCTAAGAGGATGGTGGGATGTAGCAGCTAAATGTATTACTACTTTCAGGCACCGATAAATGGATGTCGTTGTGAGCCCCTGATAAATAAACTGGAGAATCAGCTGGAGGCAACAGTGGAAGAGATAAAAGCTGAGTTTGGGACAGTACAAGATAAGATGAATATTAAGCTGGGCCAGATGGAAAGCAAAACTCAACATCAAGTAAGGATATGACCCAGAGCTCTGCTTGCCCATATGACTATTAGAAACATATCCTAAGCTTAATGACTATTTTCATTGTCATGATTCGTTTATTGCTTCTTATGTTGTAAAAAAACACAATGAAATCTAATACTCAAGACCAGGGAATTGTGACATTCCACAGGGATCTAATGTTGCAAACTAGGGTCTTGAGAAAAGACACATTTAATGTGTTAATTGGCTTCCAGTGGTTTGTCAGACAAGGAATCTTAATGGCTTGAGCCATTAAGGGGAAAAGAAGGCAGACCTAGAGCTGGTCAGTTCATAATTGTAAAAATCCCTTTTGCTGACTTACGTATACACTGAGATTCAAGATCCTCTAAATTATTTTTTATTTAATAGTTATTCATTGATAATTTTGTGATTGAACCCCTCTGCAAGCCATATCTAATTGTAGTTGGCAGAGTTCCTCGAAAAAAGACTGAAAGACAGGCTGGACTTTGACTTACGAGGTTCACAGATGGAAGTTCTGTTTGGTTTTTAATGTGATCATCTCAGCTGAATTGTGTTTTTTTCCACAGCTCCGTGTTTTAGACAAGCTTATGGCTGAGCGGCTGTCTGCAGAGAGAACAGAGTGCCTTCACCGCCTGCAGCAGCACACTGAGCTGGAAAAGAATGAGGGGGAGAAGCGGCAGGTAGGGCTCAGAACAGCTATTCCCTGTTAGCTCACTGCCTGCTAACTCAGCTCAAGAATTTTGTTCCAGTAGGCAGAGAGAATATCGGAGATTTATCTCATCTGTTTAAACAGGGAAAAGAGCTTCAAAGAGCAGGTTATTCCTATCCACCACCTTAATCTCTAAACCAATTATAAAGTTTTTGCATTAGAAATGAGGAATGTGAAATCCAATCGCGCTGTTGTAATTCAACTTGGTGTGCCTCAGGTGTGAGATCCGTAACAAAATACTGCTTTTCTAACATAGTGCTTTGCAAAAATTCCTACTGCTAAATTTTTTACAGTTGTGTTTTCAGCTTTTGTTTCTTTGAAGGACACCTGCAGAAACATCTGCAAATGGTAACAAAGGCTAAGATCTGTGTTGTTCCTTTTACTTCTCATCCATTTGGTTGTGGGCCCTGGGAATCTCTCCCTTCCTCTCTCTCTGATCTTTTTTCCCCCATGTATTGAAAGGCTGCAGTTCTTCCCTCTGATGTTAGTAACAGGCCACCATCTCCAAGCTGTGTATTAGTGCCATTAGGCAAATCCTTTTTGTAGGCTTGTTTAACCAGCAGTACAAGAATAACTGCTCCCATAGAGATCCAGCTGATCCAGCTCTTGCCCTTCCAGCTTCTGCAAAAACTCACCATTAACACCTGCTAAGAAATTTGTGTTTCTCTACTCACGTGGGTGAATTTAAAATGCAATTCATTTTCTCATTATTGCTGTTCTTCCAAGAATTGGGAAATAGACTTTTTGCTAGTAAAATATCATGAATCTTTGTAAGACTTTTCCAAATCTCCTTTAAAAGACTGGCAGCTGTGATAATCCTTGCATAAACTACTGATTAGGACACTTGGGTCTAACATTCACAAAACAGTGTTCTCCAAAGAAAAGTATTTACCAAACTAAGGCAGCTTTAGTTCTTATTTCATCGTAAGAGACATAAGTATTATATTGGCTGCTGAAAGTCTAGGCTTGTACTCCATCTCCTTGTAATCTCCATTTAAGAAACAAGATGCTGGAGGGATACATCAGGTGCCCTGAATTAAGCAATATCAGCTGTTCCTGCTCTGTTGGGTCTAATTGAAACTGCTGGAGAAACAGAAATGGGCTTTACTAAATACATTGACTAAATGTCCTTGTGCCTAGGAGGGCCTGACCTAAATTCATGATGTCATATGAACAGGGTAAAAGAGCTACTCCTATTTTAAATTATTTAAATGACTCTGCAGCTGACACTTAATTAAGCACCTTTGTAATCTGAAAGGTTTTAGTGATTTATTATTTAGTGTGGGACTCGTCTTTATCACTGAATGAACAGAGAAGCACAGGTTGATAATGACATAAAGCTGGGTCCCAGAAGTGTGTAATTTAAATTTCACCATTTAAAAAATGTCAGCTTTGACCACATGTGATGTTCCTTGCACTTATAAAGTATCATTGACTGTGTGATTAAACAGGTCATCCCTGATCAGTTGCATTTGAAGTCATATCTAAGAGGTGGTGGCTTGGAGAAAAGAGGGTGCCTTTCATTAGATAATGCATAGTTTTTCACCTTTTCTGATTTGCAGTCCTTTACATATCCACAGTGACAGCATGCACATCTGTACAGGGAGTCAAAGCCCAGATACCCAGCTTGCTTCTCTTTGTCCTTGCCACACATCCTCAGCAGCCCAGGAACCATATGATCTCATCATAGGATCATCTGATTTGCAGTTTCTTTCTCACAGATTTCCTTGGTCGATGAGCTGAAGACTTGGTGCTTGTTGAAGATTCAGAACCTGGAGCTCAAGCTTTCTGGAGATTCCAGGTCATCAAGACCAAAATCAACTTTGTCCACTTGTGAGTCTCTCACCGAGACCCTGGATACTGAGAACAACCCCCACAGTGCCAAGGACTGTAAAGCCAACCAGCCTGTGCTGCAGTCAGAGGGCTCCCACCAGCATTCCTATATCACGCTTCCAAATAGCCTCTTGGAAGATGGGGGAAGGAGCAGAGCCCAGATGCCAGATCAGAGCTTTGGGAAACACTTTTGTATTAAACAAGATGGTGCATCGGGTACAACCATGCCAGGTACTTACATGTCACATTTATTCAAGGGCAAGCTAATTAACTGAGGGACATCTCATATATTAATTCTGACTGTGTGCTTTCCCTCATCCATATGCCTAATGTTTTGGGATTAGAATATGCTTTCAAGGAAGCCAGTGGGAACTTTTAAGAATTTTAAGACATGGCTGGGTGGAATTCTACTGACTCTTCCTGATACTTCTGGTGTCTTTGAAGCCGAGTCCTTTGATGCTCTGAATAACTGCTCTGAAATTTCTCCACCTTCTCCAGAAATGCTCCCACCCCATTGTCTGTCAGGAAAGCGGGCTTGGGCAGATTATCCCGACTACTGAAAAAAGTGTATTGTTACTTAGTGCTTTTCAGATGTTTGGAACCTATAAGGACAGAGATATGAACCTAAAATACTCATTTCCTGTGTTAATATTCAAACTGCAAGTATATAGAATAAACCTCTTTTTCCTCTTCTCCTGAACCAAAATCTGTTTAATTATTAGCTCAATTGTCAAGAACAAAAGTAGCTGAGAACCTTGAAGCCCATTCAGGGATCAAGGCCACCTGAAGATACGGTTTAAGCCACCTCTCTGTGCTTGGCTCTGGAAACTTTTGAGAAAAAATAAAGATGCAGGCAGAACGGCCAGGTCTCCACAGCCAAGTAGAATGCAGAGTGAACAGACATGGACATGGATGCCCCATCAGATTAGAAAGGCACACAGGAGATCTTGTAGTACATGAATGTGAGCTATTCTGCATTGAACAGTTCAAAAGTATAAAATGTGAGACCTTTTCATAATTACTGGGGCTTCAGGTTTTATAGAGGCAGAGTGTTCATAAATATCAGCAGACATACTTTGGAAATCTAGACTGCTCTTTGTTACACATCCTTCTGATGAAGTCATAGAATCATAGAATGGTTTGAATTGGAAGGGACCCTAAAGATCATCTAGTTCCAACCCCCCTGTCATGGGCAGGGACACCTTTCACTACACCACATTGCTCAGAGCCCCATCCAACCTGGCCTTGCAGACTTCTGAGGATGGGAAATCCATAACTTCTTCAGGCAGCCTGTTCCAGTGCCTCACCACCTTCACAGTGATCAGAGTACACCCACAGCCACAATGCAGCACCTCCCTGCCTGAGCCAGCTTTTCTCTTTATTACATCACCTGACTGTGAAATTGTTAAACTAATATAAGCCTGCACAATGTACTCAGCATGGTACGTGGGAAACTGCATCATTCATCAAACAAGGGCTTCTGAATGCTAAAATAAATGCCCAGAACTTTTCTTAACATATTGTTTATATTTTATTCTGTAGGTACAGAGCAACAGTCAGTGGCTGGTGGACCAGTTTCTTCTTCTGCCCCTGCTCAAGATGTCAGGCCAAAGGACAAAGCTGTTAGTGCCAGCACGTTCCAAAGGTTCCAGCCAGAGCTGCCCTCCTCTGAACTTTTGGGCTCCAAATTAAGACATGTTAAGGTTCAAGCTGCTTTGCAGCCATTGACTGAACCTGCAAAGACTGAACCACAGGGTGGATACTTCATCGACAAAGGAACTCAGACAAAAAAGTCGAGCAAAAGTGGGCAGTCAAGGCACAAAGCTCTGCACCACGCCGGGGCACACCAGAGCCAGGAGCAGCAGCCCTGCCCCCTGCCTGCGGGACAGCCGCCTGCCCCTCCCCTCAGAGACACCTCGCAGGCCCTGGAGATAACGCAGTACTTCTTCGAGGCCGTTTCCACACAGATGGAGAAGTGGTATGAGCGGAAGATAGAAGAAGCCCGGTGCCAAGCAAACCAGAGAGCACAACAGGACAAAGCTGCGCTCAAGGAGCACATTAAATGCTTAGAAGAGGAGCTCAGCAAATTAAGGACTAAGGTGCAGAAAGACAGCTAGTGTAGGCAGTCAACCAACAGGACTCATCTCGGAACCTGCTGTATGAGAATCTCGAATGTTGATAGATATTTGTAGTGCCTGTTACATTCAAACAAAACACTCTTTTTCAGGGGTAGAAATAACTCTGGAAACTCCATAACTGAGGAGAATTCATATGCAGACTATACTGATAACAATGAGATGCTGCAGATTAGTTCCTTTCTTTGTTATTTCCAAGAGTCTGTTAATATTGCACTCTCAGTTTCCAGATGCTGCTTGAAAACAAATGCATTAGCAACCAAAACTGCTTTCTGAAAAGGGAATTCCCTTATTTCCGCATAGGTCACGTGTGGCTAGAGGGTTTCACTGTATGCTATATGTAAACGTGTGGTTATACCAGTACTGATATAAATCCAGGAAGTTTGAGAGCTTTTGACAGAATTCCTTAGTGATGAAGAGCTATTGATCCTATTTTAGATACTCCCCAGGACCTGTCTCTAGTCAGTGAAGAACAGCTACAGAACCCACTCCAGTTACAGCCCAGGTAGGTGACAGATGTAGGCTTCCAGCTGGAAGAGGGCAGGTAACCATGGATGGAGATGCTAAGGCAACTCATCTCATTAGGGCAGAGGCTTTGGCTGCCATTTTGCTTTACTCTTGGTTTTACATTATTAAAATGAATGCTAAATCAGATTTGTCTTTTTTTAATGGTGTCCTGGTTGCAGAGCTCCTTGTGGTTACACAGCTGTACTCCTGTAATCTGACAGAGAAGTTTTGCTTAAGGCATGGATAGCAAATATACCTAACAAGTAGACCATGGTTACAATAAAATAAGTTTTATATAAATCTCTTTTCCTTCAAGCAGCACATGGCTGAATTCTCTACTATTGAAGAAGCTTGAAAAAGTCTTTTATTTAAAGAAGTAAAAGCTTGGTTCCTTGTACTCCAGTATTTCTTTTTCTGCAGTCAGGGTATTCTCCCAGACACTTTGTCCAGACTGTCTACCCTTGTTCCTCTGAATGACGCCTCTGTTTCTTTCCTTTATCTCTAAAAAGGAGATCAGGACCTGGTGAGTTTGCAGGTCTTAGGACAAAGTCCCATAAAACAGAACTTAACATTTTCAGGCTTTTATCTATGCGTTTTGTTGTACAGTCAAAACTTAATTGACCGATGTTGTCCACGCTGACAGACTCCAAATGATGTAGAGACACTGTAACTCATTGCCTCTGCACCCCTTTAGGGTTTCCTCTTTATACCTCTGAGTAGGCTCCCTCAGATTCTGTGAGGAAAGTAAGTTTACTTACCAGATCATGACTGAACTGATTTTGAAAAATTGTCCTAACACTCTTATGTCAAGGAGAAAAATATTTTTTTTTACTGGGGAGCCCTAAAATCAATACAAAATACTTTATACAGCATTGAAGACACCACTGACTAATTAGTAATTGAGCTTTTGTCTTCTTAGCAGATGCATAAAGAAAGTTGTATCATATAACAATATTTTTTAAAGTTCCTATTAATGCACTATCAAGACAAATGTATCTGCAGCTATGGAAATACTAGTTTTGTGGCTCTGACTTCTGTAGTCTAATATAGACACATGTTTACAGTTTTGTTTAAGCTAGTGTAAGAATGCAGAAGCATGCTATTAAAGTTTTGCATCACCTGGATAATGTTTTGCCAAGCAATTAAAGTTAAGTGTTGCTCAGAGATCTGTGGCGTAACGTTTTCTAGCCAGGGAAAACTGACAGGATCCCCTCACTTCACTTGGAAGGGGGAGCAGAAAATTGGACTTCAACTTCTGAGCTTTTTGTGGCTAGAAACCATGGGAACAGAGCCTACCATCCATCCCGAGGGGAGGCTGCAGGGGAGTGAGTGCTGTTTCTCAGCTGGTGCAGGCACCCACCATTTTAGTAGTTACTGGTGCAGGGCTGAGTTGTGCAGCTGATGACACGCTCCTGAGCTTCCCCAAGCACAAGGGAGAGGCCGTGGCTTCTGCTCATCTGTTTCACATAGAGACCACCCTACTAAGGTCATATGTCCAAGCAATTTAAGTAAATCCAAGTAATTTAAGACAGCAACCAGGCTGCAGGTTACTGATATTAGAGATTCTCTGAAGCCCATGAGTGTATGGTAAAAGAAAGGGAGGCATTTTATCCTAATTCCTTGGACTTTACAAAATACCTGTAAGATCTGCCTTCCTCTGCAGGACGTACTTGGTAAATTTACTTACCCTCACAGACTATGCCTGGACTCCTAAAGGTTTCTGGCAGGCAACGTTACCTAGACAAGCCCACAGAGCAGTGGAGATCACAGGCAGCAGCACTCATAGGGTATTCTCTGTTGGAAGGGACCCACAAGGATCATCGAGTCCAACCCTTAAGTGAATGACGCCATACAGGGATCAAACCCACAGCCTGGGTGTTATTAGCACCGTGCTCTAAGCAACCGAGCCAGTCTCAGGGTCACTCATGAGGTCAGCGGCTGTCCAGGGCACTGCCTGTCAATCCTAGCACACAACCTACAAACATACAAACTGGCAGTCACAGGAGTAATGCAGGCTCAGGGCTCTGAAATGAGGCAGCAGCGTAAAGCCTCCTAATTAAGCAGCAGAAATCCAAACACTGGCTGAAGGGAATGGGAAGGTTGCCTGTGGTAACAGCCAAAATAGTTTACAGCTTGTTTAGTCAAAATTCCTTTTTTAAGCAGGATTTTCTGCTAACGTGAAAAATCAATCCCCAACACCCTAATACTGCCAGTGTATCCTACAAATGTTAACAGAATGTAAATTTTTAACAAAATACTTTTACATACATATTTTTCACTGACTGATTGAAGCTCAGAGGCTTCTGTCTATATAAACCCAAACCTGTGAGCAGCCTTACTGGTTGCCTGAGGCACATTCTTTACTGCAAAGCTAAATAAACATCATAGGAAAGGATTTGACACTGACTTTCAGAAAAATAATCAGAAAAAAAAAAGGCATTCCTCCTTGTTAAGCAGCAGCTTTTTACAGAGCAGCTTTGAATACCCCTGATTTGGTTCCAGCAAGCAGCATTATTTCCTGCTCCCATCTGGGGCCTGTCATCCCTCCTGTAGCCTGGAGTAGCATCCTGTCCCTTCTGCTGTGCCAGTGGTGGCTCTTCCTGGATTTGCTGTCCAGCTCACCAACCCAGCAGAAAGCCACCCTGGCATGGGGGGGGTGGCTCCCTAAGGGAACTGTAATAGCAAAGTGGCAGAGGAAGGAGTTCTGCATGTCTTAGAACCACAACCTAAACTGCACACAGTACTGGATAGTCAGGTATCTCTCTACTGCTGTCTGTCCAGTTATGTGGAGAACTCCCCCAGCTCATCTAGGTATTTCTAAATTTTATATATATATATATTTATATATAAAAGATATACTGCAGCTCAAGGTAAGTGGGAACAGTTGCAAGCTAACAAAACTGCAGTATTGTAATATTTGGAAAACCAAACCACAATATTTGAAGTTAGTATTTTCAAGCTGTAATTCTACTTTATACTGACTTTTAAATACTAACTTGAAGGTAACTCCTGTTGACTTGGTAATAACCGTCTCTGGGGCTAAAATCTCTCATTTTCATATATAAACACTTCCCCTTTTAAGTTTTATTCAGCTATTACTGAAAATTAGCATCTACATACAAAATCTTCAAAGTTTTGTCACATTTATTTGTTCTGTTTATTTATTTATCCCAAATGCTTTTTCAATCATAACTTTTGGTAAAATCCTTGGCACAGTACACGAAGAGCTGTTTGCACTGTGAATGTTGCCATCTACAGCTGCCACAGTAAAAAATAGACAAAAAAATCTGGTTTATATTTATTTTCTATTTCACTCAACACTGCTGTTGTAATTTTTGGTGCTTTCTGCTTTTCCCACAGCACATGCTACACCATCCATTCAGTTCTTTATGTCTGAGTGATTTCCACACAAGAAGGTAACCAAACCAAGAAGTGAAAGGGGAAAAACCAAACAATGTCCCCACTGTGGTAGATTCCCCCTTCAAACTTTACCAGGTTGCCAGCAAAAGCTGCCATTGTAACCACATTCTGGAAAAAACACTATTCTTGTTTGCAGCAGATGAAAGTCCAACTGTCCACAAAATCAGTGTCAGGATTTTGCCAGCTTAAGTGTTCTCTGAAGTTCCTGCAGTTGCATGTTGCCTTGAGTAATCATCATCCTGATTGCATCCTGTAAAACCAAACCGAGTCTACTGAACAGAACATCTGTACACAAGCTGTACACAGGTTTGACACAACCATGCAGATTTTCAACGCATTAAAATACATACAATTCTTACTGGCACTTCTGTCATCTATTTGTGTGAAGTAACACTGTAGTCACTGAGGTGGTTAAGAAACTGGTGACTAAACTAATTAATTTTTCCCAGTTCCTTAATGATGTGCTTGGTTGTGGCTTTGTTTTAAAACTCAGTTTTTAACTGGATTCAAACTCCTAACAATGTTTTCTCTATGCTTCTGTGTCTACCACCTCTGCACGTCAGTAGTGACAAATGCACACAGGCATAATGGACACAGGGCTTTTACAGAGCACATGGCTGTTTCTCCCAACATCATATATGTTCTCTAAGGCTTTGTCTGCATAGTTCAGCCACAAATTCCTTGGGCCCTAGCTAGAAAAAGGAACAAACAAGAAAGGAGGACTGGAGACATAACAGAAATGTGAAGGTTTCCGCATTTCATACTTGTTTCATATCCCAAACCATCCGATTTGGTTGTATTCTGCTTGAATATAGTTGAAATTAAAGATTTTTTTTTAAAAAGCTACAGAAAGCTTAACCATTAATAAGTTAGTTACCATATTACTCAGTACAATTTTCCTGATCTGTGGTTTGAGTCAGCAGAATACTTGATTTTTAGCTTTTTAATTCCAGATTATTATCTGGAAATTAAGTGAAACATTACTACCGCCAACAGGGGGGATAATATTTATAGATATGATGGATTATTTCTTCTATAAATGAGAAAACAGTAGCAGAAGACTTCATACCAATCTGGAAGTGACACCCACAAGACAACCCCCCCGAGACACAGCACAGGATAGCACAGTGACCATTCCCGAGAACACGCCGTCAGGGTGGTGGGTTCCCGATCCTCACCTCTTCTGTAGCATCCTTATTTCTCCTGAATTCCTCCCTGGCCCAGTCCTTTAAGTAGCGGCGATCCTGCTCAGCAGGGACCTCCCGGATAGCCCGCAGGATCTTGCGGTATAACTGAAGGACCTGCTGCCGCCTCAGGAACTGGGAAGAGAGAGAAGTCTGCCCGGTGCCCCAGGACACTGCTGCGAGCCGCGCACCCTTGGCGGCTTGGCTTCGAGGGACACTTAAGCAAACACAGAGGGCCCCGTCGCCTTTTCTAAAAGGCGCAGCTTGCCCGCGTCCCGCCGCGGGACACGGCCCCGCCGCCCCCGGCCCGCCCGTCCCTGCCTTAACATCGCAGACTTTCTTTGTCTAGAGGTTTCAGTTCCTGAGAGAGCTTTCATACCCCAAGCTGAGCAACCCCTTCTCANGGGCGGAGCCACCCGCCGCCATTTCCTGGGGTTTCATCGCCGGGCGCGGACGGGGGAGCGCGCGGTGTCCCCTCCCTGTGGGAGGTTCGGTTTATTCGTTCCAGCTTTGATCAATTCAAAGAGCAGGCATCATCATTGAAAAGAGCGGTACCTCTTTTTATTAGTACAGACGATACAAGATGCATAGCCTTTGCAATGAAAAATCACGTCCGTGCTCTAAGACATCGGATTTATGAAACGTCCTCAATGCCTGCCTCGGACAGAGGGGCAAACTTCACAGTGTAAACTGAAAGTACAGAGATCACCATATGGCATTATTCAGAAAACTCCCCGTTGATACCGTCAGAAAAAAATCTGCAATAATTAAATAGGATGTGTTAAACTGCAGAGTACTTTGAAGTACTCAAGTACTCATTGTTTTGGTTGTTTAAAACCACCTGCTTCCCTGCTCCTCCACTCCTTCCCAGAGGCTTTCGCCACATGGGTGAAGCTAAAGAATGCTTTTTTTTGCCAGACACCTTAAGTTCTAACACAGAAACGCCTTCCCAAAGCCAAGACTGATTTTTCCTATGGCAGCAGAGAGTGGCAGGAGTAACTGTACCTCTGTGAATATTACAAATATTTTTTTTTTTTTTTTAGGTAATAAGTTATTACAAGAGAAGTTGAGGAAAGTTTTACATTATTTGTGGGAATAGCAGGAGACAGTCTCACCATTGCATAATTGTCCTCTGACAAACGTGGGAGACTGCACCTAAACCACTTAGTTCTGTGCAGTCTGACTGCCCCAGGGCAGCTCCTGCAGGTTAATCCTGGTTAGGAAGGGCCTTATGATCCCTCCAGTGAAATGCTGTTTCATGTATTTCAGCGGTTTAGCAGCAACCGGGTGCCGACTTTGCCTACAACATCTACAAAGTGTCTGAGGCAGTCACCAGTTCAAACCACTGTCTGAGCGCATCACTCAGAGTTTCTGGAAGTGCGTTCACATCTCTAAGGATCATGTAGAACGGGAACGGGAATTCTTCCATGTAAGATCTGATTTCAGGCAATTCTCCAGGTCCTTTGAATATAGGTACTTTAATGTCCAAAATGGAATCCTGTAAAAAAGTATTTATGTTACTGCTAAATGACATGCATCTTTTATGGTCACTGATATAATTTATCCTATTTTTCAAATACTTATAATTCCTCCCATTAGATTAAAAGTTAATAAAATACTTCTAAGATTAAAAGCCGTAAGTGTTCAATGGTAAATCAGATCAAAAGCTGAACACAAAGCAGTTAAATACTTTTGTCCTTTTAGATAAAAGTGCTCTAATCCATGAATTAGAGGCTAGAAGAGACTAAGCTTAATCTTCTGCAATACCAATTTCCATAAATATTATCTTTCTTTAGCATTTAGGAGTTGAGTTTACTGTTACCACTTTGGTTTTATAGTATTTGATGCCTTTCTGACACTGGCATCTTTAAGCTCTTTAAGGCTGAGTTCAACTTGTATCTGTGCAGTGCTCTAATACAAGATTCTTTAGCAACTTACTTCATAATATTTCAACAAATACTACAGAGACAAAAATCAGATTAAACTCCAGCTGTGCTTCTTGTAAGTAACTTCTTAGTTGTTCAGTGTAGCAGCTCAGAAAATTAATGAAGCTTATGAAAAAACACCTTCCCCCCCTCCCGCAAAAAAAGGCTTATGAAAAACACCCAGAATTTTTCCTTGATATTAGGCAACAGTATCTGAACAGCCAAGCTTCATCAGAACTTTGTAACAGTTTGTCAGCAAGAGAACTGTTAGTTTTTCAACACTAAATATAGCAGATGAGTTTTTTATGAAAAACTAGAGGAAGAAAATGTGAACTACAAAATTAGTCTTCACCACGTAATTCAAAGTAAAGCTTGAGTTTGCTCACTTAATGCACTCAGAGTCTTCCTGAAAAGCTCCCAGGTATTTCAGCTTCCCATCCAAGGATATCTAACAGTTTTTTTCCCCCAACTACCAGATACAGAACTCAGCTTTCACAATTCAGGCACTAAATAACTCTCACATACTCCTTTCTGTCTATGTTTAATCTCATATTGGCTCCAGCTGTCATGTCAAATGGAGACTGCTGTCAGAAATTATCAAGTTGAATCAGAACTGTGATGGAACAAAGCATCTCTCAGACTCCAAATCTGTCAACCTGCCAGCTACTTCCCTGGTGGCCAAGATCTACAACCATTACATTTGAAGATGGGAGCTCTTACTTGGCCTTTCTGTGGCATGGAAGCTGAGGTTTATTAAAGTGCAAAAGTGGATAAGAAGCACAGTAGGAAGAAATCATAGATCTGACAGACGTGAAGAACTGCAATTGGACTAAATATCTTTGACCTCTACAAAAGATAAGGTAGCTGTATGGCACTACAAAAGACAGGAAGATTTGTATCAGATTCTCATTCACTGCAGTTGAATACTTCTCCCTTGCTCCCTTACTTACCCTGGAATTAGGATTGTCCAATACTACGAAAATAACAAATATATTGGCATTCCGAGCTGCTTGAACTGCTGCTGTCACTCGTTCCTTGCCTTCCAAGAAAAGGCCTCTTCCATCAGATACAATCAAAAGCAGCTGCGCTGTTTCTGAGCACAAAGGACATTTCAATTTCAAATAAGTTAAACTTGTTCAAAAGGCAAAAAACCCCTATTCTTTTGTTTGCCCTATGAGTATAACTGAAAAAGGAGTATTCCTAAGGAAATTAAGTCTTTATCAAATAGAGTTCAGTGACTTAACCAATTGCTTAGCTACAGTTAACAGTGGATCAAGAAAGAACGTATTGGGTGACACCACTGAGAATACCAGAGGGAGGGGAACCCCATCCATCAGTAATATAATCAAGGATGAAATGCATGGAAAATACCCAGCAGACTCAATCGTGGTCTTGTCTTTCATGCCTGGTAAGGGTCCAGGGGTGGAATACTGGCTGAACCATAAGAGCCCAGCCGCTAGCTCAACAGAGCAGCTGCTGCTGCTATGAAATAGAGGCCAAACCTATTCCTCCCAAAGCAGGTACCTACGGGTTCATCTGTGTTAGCATTTCACCCTGGACTAAGACTGGGCTTTTGAAATGTTGTCCTGTTGTCCCCACTTTAACAGGCATGGCTTCCATCAGAGAACAATCTTGGACCGCCCAAAATGGGTGGTTTTGGGATGAAACTGAAAGAGAAGATTTGCCTCAAAGGCACAGTCAAGGCAGTCCAACCACTGCAGGGCATTGAGCCCCTGGGACCAAAGGAGCTGGTCTGAAGTAAACCTCATGAAACATACACAGCACTGATGCTGGGTTCATCAGCATCAACCATCTTCTGGAGACACGTTATTTAACTCAAGTTGCCCCCAGAGTCAGAGATATATCCCTCTAAAGGAACATTCTAATTTATGTATCTATCATCTTTTAATTACATGGGAAATCACAATAATTACAGTAAGGAATGCAAGCCCCAAGGGTTACGGAGGGATGCAGAGCACACTTCTGCAGACAGGCCCCAAATGTGACAGGGCTTTGTGTTTTTACAGAAAGGAGTTATGGATCCTTCTGCCTTTTCTCTTGCCAGCTCCCCAGTTCTAGCAAGCTGACTAGAGCTCTTCCTTGACTTGCTGCATCCCACCCTAAGTCAACAGAACTGGATGCTGCTCCCTCTCTGAATAATCATACAGCCTGGCCACCCTGTGGCAAAGCAGTTGATTTTAAATCCCTGACTGTCTATTTCTGGGAGTACTTTAACAAGAACTTAGAAGAAACACAGGTGCTTCTGTGACATGTTTTTAACTAATACAGAGCAGTCTCTCAGACTAACTATGGGTCACACACGAGGTAACAGTCTTCCAGCTTTTCTAGGAAATTCAAGCAGCTCATGACCTAAACTTGCAGCACAGTGAAAGGCAGGTAGGAGGCAAACTCCCTCCTCAGAACACTGTGCTCCGGGGTACTTAGAGAACTCAAGCTCTCAAGCAAGAGCAGAAGTGTCTGGAGAGTCAAGGTCACTAGGAAGCTAAACAGTGCTCTAAGCTGGCAGTCTCTAAGACTTAAACACAGTCTGGAGACATCAGGTAAAGGGAGACAGGTTAAGGTGTGCCTTTTTAAAAAGTCTTAAAATTTTAGTGAATTATTGACAAATATGAAGTAGGTGTCTCTTGGGTTTTGAGCTACATACCAACCCAACAATCCTTTTGACAAAGCAAAACCCAAAGCCCTAATGCAAGTCATGTTTCAGTGCTAGGAGCCTTCCTGGTAGGATCCTACTTTGGGATTGTAGTGAGCATTCTGCTGCCACAGCAACAAGAATAGTAACAAAAAAAAAAAGCTCACCTGGATTAATATTTTGAGACAACTGCTGTGCTGCAGCAAACATATTTGCTGATGATTCTAGAAACTGCAGAGGAAACAAATAAGAAGATTAAGTTATTTCATAATAAAAATAAGAAACTTAATAATGAAAACATTTTTAAAAAACACATTTCTCCATTTTAAATGCCAAGATAGTCTAACCACCCAATACAGATACAGTCCTTGGCATTTTCCTATATTAACTCCTGTTTCAAATTTAGTAAGTATTTTTGAACTAAAGAACCTTCAGAGAAGCCTTGGAACTGGATTTAAATTTTTTCCGATGCTAGCAAAGCTATTGAAACAGTACATTGCTGAAATGATTAATGGAATCATTAAAAATATATATCCTATTTCTAGCTTGAACTTCTTTGGTTTCAACTTGAAACAGAAGTATCTAGTTTCATAATCCCCAATAAAATTAAGAAAATCAACAGTCAAATCCTCCCAATTTTGGTTTATAAGGCTGCCATTGAGCTATTTGTGTCTTCTCTGTTTCCATTTAATATTAAAAGATCTTACTTGAGTTTGAAAAGGCGAGATTGCAAAAACCTTCCTAAAAGAAGAAAACTTAGCAGCTCTCTGGGAAGTATTAGTATAGAAAGTTATTTTCTTCAGGGATCAGTCAAGTTTGACAAACTACTACTACAGTGGAATCCATGGCCTGAAAACCTCCTAAAGTCCCACAAACTTTGATGGTATTTTGCGCTGGGGTACTCAATAGCCTGTACCCAAAATACTGTTCTAAGCATTCATCTTTCTCTGTATTGAGACTTAAAAGAGAAAACACTCTTCCCGTTACAAAATTATGACCATTGTATCTCTTTGTTACCTCAAATATAAATAACTGGTAAACATTACAAAGTCATCATGAAACCACGAAGCTGCTGAAACCTTGCCTGGAAAAGATTGCCTCTAGGGCAACAGGTTTGCATTCTCATGTACCTGGGCTATTTTTGTTTTCTTCTGCTGAAACTTGCAAAGACGCAATATCCGTGTCCCTGACTGGTCACTGAACTGCTCATGGAATGGGTGCAGCAGCTGAACACTCTCTCCAAAGCTTTAGAAAAGAAGAAAAAATTACAGCACAAAACTGGTATTTACATTCTGCTCTGAAGTCTTGAAGAAAACCCAGTACTTCAAATAAACTCACCTACACACAGCAATTTGTCCCACTTCTAGAAGAGTCAGTGCATTTCCAATAACTGCCAGGGATTCATATGCAAGCTGTTAAAGAAAAAAGTGACATAAAAAATAGGATATTCAAAGTTTTATTCAAAGCTCAGTATTAAATATGAAGAATGCTACTGAAATTAGTTTTCCATCATCCAGAAAAATAAATTAAGAGACTGTCTATCTTTTTGCCTGTTACAGTTATGGTAAGACAGTCACTGCACTAGTTCTGCATGAGGGCTTCAGCTGATTGCTCTGGAATTACCAGTCAGACTTTCCAGCAGCCACAAGTCAGCAGCTGACATACAGTTTCTTCATACTTCTTCCGGGGTTTCATTTTACCTGTTTAGAGTGGTTGTCGATCATACTAGAGGAATCATCAATAGCCAAGCATATCTGGTACTGTCGTTTACTGGGCTTGGTCCTTCGCAGCCAGATCTTATCTTTCCGGAACTGACTGGCAATATACGGGATCACTTTGCGCATGTTCAGCCTCTTCCCGGTTCTGTAGTCTCCTCTGAAAGTTAAGAAAAAAGACATGGGGACAGGGATTATCAGCAAATATCTCATTCGGGAAATCCCTGGCCCTATGCACTATATACACCAAAGTAACACTTTCTTCGTAAACTACAGCAAACCCCAAATTAATAGTTTAATATTCATATCTAGTTATTGATGAAAATATATCAGATTTTCAATGTAAGATGGGTATTCAGTGTCTTTAAAAGAAGTTTAGGTGCCTAAAATGGAACGCAAACTTTGAATTTAGATTCTTTCAGTTTGAAACAATCTCTTAAAAAAATTACTTAATGTTAAAACCAAAAAAAAATGTTTTGACCTTTAACAAAATCTTTAAATTGATTTGATCAATTTGATTTGATCACCTGTTGCACAGGAGAAAAAAATCAGGAGGCAGTATTCTCAGGATAGGTGCCTACTACTGTATCATATTTGCATTTCATAAAATAACCTAGTGTTTCCTTATGAAAGGAAAGTAAATGCAGTTGCAAACAGGAATAATTACTATAAAGCAAGAATAGGAAAGCTGCAGTCTTACAGAGGTTCAAGCTGGCAAAACCCAGGAGTTTAAAGAAACTAGAAGCCTCAGAAAGACCCAACTTACTTTAATTTGGCTGCCTGAGTGGGTTCCAGTATGAGTCGCAGCTGTTCACAAAGCTGCTGAGATA
Source organism: Oxyruncus cristatus (assembly GCA_013399855.1). Lineage (NCBI taxonomy): Eukaryota > Metazoa > Chordata > Aves > Passeriformes > Cotingidae > Oxyruncus > Oxyruncus cristatus. Next base: position 466,760 of record VXAY01000696.1, on the reverse strand, counting down.
GAGGAGCTGTCAGTACTAAATACCTCTGCCACAACTGTGCTGCTTCCTTCTCCTAAAACATTACACAAAGAAATAAAAGTGAATTATGGGAAAAAAAAGAAAAAAAAGTACTGTCTGAAAAAAGAAAACAAGCCTCAGTGTAGGAGGGGAAGGCAACCAGCAGGGAGGTACCAGCTTAACCTGTGAGGGTGTCTCGTATGACAATTTGCATTCAATTTAGGATGCTCCTGGCTGCTACAAGGCTGCAACATGCATGCAACTCTGGCATTGCTGTTGATACAAGATGATCTTGGAACAGCCAGATGCTGACAGATGGTATTACAGAAAGGAAAGGCAAACTGTGAAGTCCTCTAGGTTCTTCACTGACCATCAAAAATTAAAATTAATTAAAATTCAGCAAAATTCTTGAGCCTCTACAGCGGCAATTACATTCAGGAAGTAATTCCAAATGTGGTTCACAATTCATGACCAGGACTAATCAGAGCAAGTATAACATCCTGGTTTTGCTGTTGGCTCAAACTCCACCACTGCAACTGAAGGAGATGGCTTTGATTTATCATCATTTTGTGGAAGTGGTGTGTCCACCATTTAACTGCAGGTCACAACTCAAAACGGAAGGAACTTGACAGGACTAAGAAAAATGTTTTTAACTATGCAAGTTTTAGAAGTCATTATCAACAGAGTAACTTCCTGCACATAGCACATTTAAAACAAGATCTGAAACATCATCCTGCTTTAAGAATTATGTAATTTTTTTTCAGAAGAAGTTAAACATAATAACAAAAATAGCATCTAAACCATGTGATTTTGAGTATTTAGATTGCAGCCTGCTTGGCTTCCTCAATGTTTTAGCAGTAAAACAAGAGGAAATAATGCAATAAAGGAGTCTTATAACAGTTTTATATTAAAATGAGGTCACAAACCTCCTCTGGAGTTCCGGGCTGCTGTGTCTGCCAAGCTTCCAACTGCCTTTCAAGTTCCTTTCTTAGCTCTTCAGGATCTCTAACAATGTGCTAGAAGTGGAGTTATGCAATTTATGAGACAGAAAAAAGTTTACACCTCTGGTGACCCCCAAAATATAGCAAACCATAAAAAAAGTATAAATGCATTGTTCTTATTCTTTTAGACACAAAAATACCTGAAAAGACCCACTTGAATGAAGATTCTAAATCTCTTTTTTTTCTTTTAATAGCTTCCATGTACAGGAAGGATAAGTATCTCCCCACAAATACCTCCATATGTGACATAATCAACATATAAAGCAAGCTAGGACATGTATGATACCAACACTGAACATAATAAAATACAGAACTTCAGGATAAATCAATGAAATGACCTTGACAATATAATGGAGACCAAACTGTTGAATGCTACCTGTCTATTATGTTGCAAAATATAGTATACTTCAGTTAATTACGGTTTTTTAAAAGCTTCATTCAAACCCCTCGAAGGATTGAATGACATCTTCTTCTTTACCTGCCAGCAAATACTCTTTGATAAGCCCTTCTGTAAAGGACACTCAAGCTTTATAAGACTTCTTTGACTTTCACTATGCTTTCAGTGACAAGCTCTGCTCCTGACTTACAAAACCACAGTTTAGCCAAACAGCAGTATATGGTCTGCATAACCTGCAGGCTTATAGATTAAGGAAAAAAAGCCCATGATTGCAAACTCAATAGTCCCAGTAACTTCTCATTCCTCAAGAAGCAGCAGCTGTCCCATTGGTCACCGACTGCAGGTTTAAAGAAAGGAGGAAGAATATACATGGAGGGGACTTCTTTCCTCTCCCTTTTGCTAAAAGGTGATAACCTGCACTTTTCCCCCAGCAGCATCGCTCCCCTCCCCGTGAACTGGTGCTGCAAGAGCTCCCCCTCCTGTTTCATGTTTTGCGTGTCAACTGGAAAACCCCCAAAACCCAAAACACCAGGGACCTAACCATTCTGACAACAGGAGAACACTCTTGCATTCAGCAGCCTTTTTACAAACAGCTGCAATATTTGGCATTAAGATGGAAACACTCAGTGTAGCTGGCACACAATCCTTTACGTGTTATGTGTAGAAACAGTAAAATACTGCCCTCCAAGTATGTACTCAGGACACAATAATATTAGAATGGAAGGGCAGTACTTCTGAAAAAAAAAAAAAAAAAACACTGAAAATATTTTTATCAACTGGTTGTCCACGACCAAGTGCTTCTATGCCTTAGTTTTTTTGATAAAATGTGCTTTTTAACAGCCAGCAGTTTGCACTGGGAAACTATGAGTGTCACATTAAGCTCTAGGATTTTCTAGGTTATGATAATATTTTTTGAATTGAGACATTCATAAAAAGCTCAAAAGGTTCTACAATGCTTGCAATCAGCTTTTATGAAGAAGTAGTATACTGTGATGAATTAACTGAGGTGAATTCTTTGTCCACAACAGTGTTTTAAAGTCACAGATGCCTAGCTCTCCCACCACTCTAAACTCTTCTGTTGTCTTCAGGCTACACGCTCTGGCCTATTGCTTTCCACTCTACCCAAGCAGATTCATCTGAGCAAAGCAGTTCTTTACAGTTAGAAAAAGAGAAGGTTTTTTAAACAGTGACATGGAAAGGTTTCATCCTAAGGATGGGGAGGACTTGTCATTTTAAAGGCATCTTTCAGCTGCATATACAGCAGTTAGGTGTTACTTTTCATTCTGCCATTAAATAATAGCAAGCTACTCAGTTGTCTGAACACAAGTAATTCTAAACTTTTGCATTCATAGAGCTCTGTTAACAAAGGTCAAGTAAAAGAGTCTATTTCTGCTACTATATCTGTAAGAAGACAGACTGGGTATCACACCTGGGGAGTGTCCATCAAGAACTGATGGGCTGTGTGTATGGTCGAGTCCTTGCTTCTCTCTGGCTTCTCCTCAGTCACCTTTGGCAGCTTTTCTGTTGCAGAGTCATTGACATCCTCCGAGTCAAAGGTCTGGATCTCTGGCTCCACATCACCTGGTCCTACAACCATAAAACTAATTACTTTGTGGATCACACATCATACAAGAAGCAACATTGTATCCTGACTGTTTTACGAAGCATCTGACATGCTTTGTGGTGCAGCCCGGGCATAACTTTGCTTAAGAGATGTGCCCTAATTTTAAGACATTTAATTCTAGGCATAGGATGAATACATCTTGCAACTCCTTGGAACAGATGAATATGCATTTCCTAAAGGAAATTGTTTTTCTCTCTTACAACCTGCTTGCCAAATGAGCAAAACAACAGTGAACAGATCTTTATCACCTGAAAATTACATTAGTGAAGTATGTTTTTTTGATCTTCATAGCCTCTCTGACAGGATGACAGGAAGTATAAAGTAACTGGAGAACATTCAGAAAATTATCATTAAAAAATGGCAATCTTTTCTTAGCTTTTACGCTCTTGATCTTAACAGAAGTTTTCTATAAATCAAAAATCAATTTACAAATAAAGGAATTTATTAAAGATTTTCTGTTATAATTGTTTCTACTATACTTCACTGTTTAACAACTAATTTTTACAGAATTATTTTAAAGGAAAAAATATGACACTGTAGGGGATGTTTCAAAGATTCTATTTTTTCAGAACATACTGTTAGAGAATCATGTGGAAAAACAAATAGTCTGATTACATGCACACCTGTACCATAAAGCAAATGAGTCCAGCAAGATATTTAAGTGATTAAACCTGAAGAAAACTTCAAAATTCCAAGCTATGCTGCATTTACTTAGAATCATCAAAATTAAATTCTTCTGTTGCAACTGGCAAGACATATTTTTATCTTGGTTATTTTGGGGGGGTGGGGAGGGATGTGTGGCTGACAAGTCAGACCTGTCTTCTCATCTACCAACCATTTGCATCCAATAGCCATTTTCTGTAATCAGTTTGTTTTTGTTTTGTTTCATTCCCACTTAAGGAAGAAACCAGTGAGATAGTGACAGTTTGGTGCTTCCTCACCAGATGTTGTTCAGACCAGCTCCTCAACTTCTTACTGGCTTTGTTTGTTTGTTTGTTTGTTTGTTTTCCCAAAGTTATAACTAAAAAGTTGAGTTATGTGGTGCTGATGGTGGTGACACTGGAATGCATTGTTATATGCCAATAATTAAGCAAACTGCCATTGTGTTTAACAGCAGGGAAGTGTTTGCTTTTTATTTCTTCAAAGTAGTGGATAAAGATTAGAGACCATTAACTTGAAAGAAAGCAGCAAACCCCTCTGTCACTCAACCAGTTTAGCAAGGCTAATGCTAAGTAAGAATACTTCTGCAGAAAAATAAGTAAGAGCAGACATTTTAGTCTTACGAAACATCTTATGACAGACGAGTCTAATGAAATTCATCCATTACATGCAAATGTAAATACCTACATATACATTTAAAGATCCACATCAGTGTATATTAAGAATGTTTTTTAAGTTAATGTACCAGAAGGTTTAGTGGCAGTAGACTTCTTTTTTTCTGGCTTCAGCTCTTCTGCATCTACTGCTGTGAGATCCTCGTTCTGCATTTCTGTTTCCATAGCTGCATCTTCAGAATCTTCCCCTTCCTTTTCTTCAAGAGGCATAATAGGTTTCTCTTGCTCCTTGCTAGCTACATCTGTACAAAGACAACAATACTTATTAAGGGGCAAGTGGAAGGAGAAGCGGTCAAGTTACAAAAAAATGCTGCATTCTGAGGCCACTGTGTATCAGTTTTAGTGAACTTCAGAAGAAATCTGAACTATTGTCTCAGACCTCAGTTTTATCTTTCACTATGCTGTGTCGTGTTGTCAGTGAGCTCTTGCCCTGAAAACCTGACATATTGAAGTAAGATTTGGACAGAATGGATTTTAAATATGTTTATTAGGCTGAAATCCATTTTATGAATCAATTCAGTATTTTCAAAAATGTTACTGTTAGTTTGAATCTGACTGCCAAAGAGTAGCATTTATCACAGTGAAATGGTGCTGCATCTTTAAACAAAGCAAGGATTGTTAAACATAACTTCAAAAAGCAAACAGGGAAAATTACAGCAAATTGGAGGGTTTCAGGATTTGATTCTGCAATAACTCTACACCCAGAAATGCCACCATACCGTATGTCTGTGCATCATAGCATTCAGAGCTTTGTTTAATATGTTCAAATGCATCAGCCTCCTCCACGTTTCGTTTAGGCTGAGTTGTATCCTGCTTTGCTTCACTGCTGGATTCTATGGTTCTCAATCGCTTGTGGATATGTTCATTGTGATCTCCCATTGAGCGTTCATTGTCTGCCTGGCCAGGCTTCCTCTTGAAACTCTGAAAAAGAATAAATTAACACCATGAACTTCAAGTGAGGTGTAGCCCAACACCAACGAGAACAGTGTTTGAAAAAGGAGAAACTGAGTCCTGCCTATTTGCTGGTTAATATTCAGACATTTATATAAAATTTTTAAAAATTAAAAAGAAGAGATGAACCTGTGTATTTTTTCTGCTTTGCTTCTGAGAAGCCATCCGGGCCACGTGTGTGGATTCGTGGCCTTCTGACTGATTTGCACTTGCAGCTCCAGTTCCACTTTCCTAAAAGACAAAAAAAAAAATTCAACTGTAACTGAAAATAGTAAAAACAAATTTCAGAAGTTAAACTGCAATGCTCTGCTGCCTTCTGCTGTGAACAACAAATGGCTCATATAAGTATTATTCTTATGGACAGCAGAGAAGACAGTTCTGCAGCTCAACAAATACCCTAAACTTACCTTTACAGTAGTGAGAACTGCAGGGTATCTTCATGGTCTTCAATTTTTTTCAATGAACTTATATTTGGTGTAAACTGAATCTTATACACAGTTCTTTAAATTTATGACAGCAATTCCTTTACTGTAACTCAAAAATGTATTCACAAATTTTTAACTCAGACACTTCCATGTAATTTACCTCTTTAGACTGGTCTCTTTCTGAAGCCTCTCCAGCCAGCTCAACAGCACTGTCACTCTGCAGGTTTTCTTGCCCAGTCTGCCCTTGTGTTTCATGTTCCATTCTTTCCTCAGCCTCAGGAATCTGTTCATCCATCTCCGAATTATCTTTACCATCTTCTTCCTGAAATAATGATTATTTTAACATTCTAAAAAACATCAGGAATGGGGTATTATTGAAAGGCATTTAGAGAAGAATGCAGTCATCAGGCACAGTCAGCATGGGTTCACAAAGGGAAAGTACTATTTAACTAATTTGATATCCTTCTGTGATGAGGTCACCAGCCTAGCAGATGAAGGGAAAGTGGTGGATGTAGTTTTTCTGGATTTTTAGTAAGGCTTTTGATACTGTCCCTCACAGCATCCTTTTGGACACATTGTTCAGCTGTGGGATGGGTGGATGCATAGTGTGCTGGAGGAATGGCAGGGCTCCAAGGGTTGTAGTGAATGGGGCTCCATCTGGCTGGTGACAGTCACCAGTGCTGTTCCTCAGGGCTCAGCTCTAGAACTAGTCCTGTTCAATATATTTATCAATGATTTGCACACAGGAGTTGAATGCACTGTTAGCAAGTTTGCTGATGATACAAACTGAGGTGCTGTTGACTCTCTTGAGGGACAAGAGGCCTTGCAGAGGGATCTAACAGGTTGGGGCACTGGGTTATAATCAATGGGATGAAATTTAACAAGTCCAAATTCTGGATTCTGCACCTTGGACAAAATAATGCTGGGCACAACTGGGAGAGAAGTGGCTGGAGAGTAGCCCTGCAGAAAGGGATCTGGGGTGCTGGCTGACAGCAGGCTCAATGTGAGTGAGCAGTGAGCCCTGGCAGCCCAGAGGGTAATCCCTGTCCTGCGTTGCATCAAACACAGCAACACCAGGTGGTCAAAAGAGGTGACTGTCCTGCTCTGTTCAGCACTGGTGCAGCCTTGCTGTAAGGCTTGATATGCACACAGGTAACCCAGGCTGTGGCTAAAGTTTTAAAGAAAATTTATTTTATATACTGCAATATATATCTATCTATCTAAATGATCAATACAGCTGTCTGAGAAGATGAAAACAGAAACCTGCTTTGGTGCTTTGATAACAACACCTTTTGCATGCACAATAAAATCCCAGGCTGAGTTCTTGAACCCTGTGCTTTATGGCCTGCCTGGCCCCCCTGCAGGGGCCTCCAAGCATGTCTGTGAGAATTTTATCACAGCAAGGGAGTTACCTCTTGGCAGACAGATGAAGAGAACATACACAGCATCCTGCTTTAGAACAAATTCCTTCCCACATTAAAGCTTTTCCTTGGCAGCAAAAGTTTCCTTGAGCAGGAGGAAGCTCTCTCTCCTCACTGGCTCTTCCGAAGGTCTCTTGCATCTACGCTCACCTTGAACACTGTGTGCAGTTGTGGGCTCCACAATTTAAGAACGATGTGAAGGTCCTTGAATGTGTCCAGAGGAGGGCAACAAAGCTGGTGCAAGGGCTCGAAACAGTCTACTAGAAGGAACAGCTAAGGACTTTGGGCTTGTCTGGTTTGGAGAGAAGGAGGCTGAGGGGTGATCTTATTGCTCTCTAAGGCTTCCTGAGAGGGGCTGGAGAAAGAGGGGCTGATCTCTTCTCCCTGTACCCAGTGACAGGATGCATGGGAATGGTCATTAGGACATTAGGAAGCATTTCTTTACCAAGAGAGCGGTCAATGCCCCAAAGCTGCCAGTGTTCAAGAGGCATTAGGACAATGTGTTTAACAACATGCTTAAATTTTTGGTCAGCCCTGACATAATCAGGCAGTTGGGCTACATGATCACTGTAGGTCCCTTCCAACTGAAACAGCCTATTCTGTTCTAACACAAGGCCAAGGAGGTAGTAGGAATGCGAATGGCAGAAACACATGGTTAACAGTAAGCACAGCTCTTATTTCAATGAAGATTCTCACTAACATGACACCTACTTAATTTTGTTTCAGAGTATCACAGAACACCATGCAATTTTTAAGTCTCGTATAAGATAATTAAAACAACAAAGAAAATCAGGCTTTTAATTGTTACTCTCTACCTGAGGTTGAAGGCCTTGGTCACCAGCAGGGATCCCCTTGTCTTCAGTAGATTCATTTTTTTCCTTATCAGGTGGCTGTGACTCTTCCTCTTCTTCTTCTGCATCCTCAGTGTTCCCTGCATCTTCTTCTTGATCATGAGCATCTTTGTCCCCTTCATCTTCCTTCTCCTCTTTATCTTCAGAAAGGCCTTCTTGAGCTGCTTCTGCATCTTGATCACCTCCTTCTGTCTCACCAGTATCCTCTTGATTCTGCTCTTCTGTCTTCTCTGCCTCATTTAAATCCACAGGTTTCTCATCTATTTCAAAAGCATTCTCTCCTGGATTAAACAAAAAATCAGAAAGGTGTATAAAACTTTCAGTGAAGTACAGAGACAGTGAATATTACAGATACTTAGAATAAAACTGCCCTATCAAAAAAAAAAAGAAAATCTTAAAATACTGAGAGTTCTACACACAGAATCTGCAATTTTCTATAGCAAGATAATTCATTTAAATTAAAATTGGTTTCTAACTAACAATACAGCAGGATGAATTCCTATTCATTTCCTTTAACCTAATATTTCTGAGGGTCAGTTGACTTAAGAGTACAAATATTTGTAAGTATAAAAGAAGAAAAAAACTTCAAATCACAAAAGCAACTGGCCAATCAAAAAAAGGAGCTTCCAGATAAGACAGGGTGTATCACTTGGATAATGTGAGAAAGGCTGCTCCACAGAGTTCATGAAAGGGAGGTAAAGGAGAATGTTGTAATGTTGAGTTCTTATCTGGCCTGCATTTGCTATGTTGCTGTTTTGTTACACAGAAAGGAATTTGCAGCTTCTTGGTGGTTCTACAGAATCCTACCACCACCGCTCTTCTTTCTATAGAGAAAAAGGTCTCATTATCTCACTGTCCCTCCCTATTTCCACTTGGCTTTCATCTAGGAATCTGCAGAGAGATTTTTCCACTGTACCTTCATCCTCTTCCTCCTCATCACTCTTTTCATCATTCTCCAGATTCAAATTATCAGGAAGGTCCAAAGGTTCAACCTCAGGCTCCTTTTCTTGCTGGCCATGATAAGGATCTACTTCATTCTCATCATACTCACGCTGTCAGCAAAAGAATGGGGGGAAAAAATAACAGGCATGTAATAAGTGTGAGGAAAGGCAAAGATAAGAAATAAGATTCTATTGTATTCTCTAGGACAAAGAAATACTGGATAGTATTACATTCTGATCAGTTAAGAATGGATTTCCAGTGGTACACATCCTCATGCATAAAGAGCAAAAAGATTAATTTCAGCAAATGCATTTACATAAACTGGTGGTACTTAAAACCAGAATGTTTTGTTTTCAGAACCCAATTTTCCTATCTGAAACACTCTAAACAGAACTGGTATCCTTGCAGAATCTTCAAGCATGCAGTATACAGGTTTTAGGAAGAGTTCTCAGAAACATGTGATACGAGCAACAGAATGTGGTTTAACAGCAAGATACTCCACGCAGTCCAAATAATTTTTACCTCATCAACTTGTTCATGGATTTTCTCTTTGTTTCCACTGTCCTCTTCCTGTTGCTCTTTTTCCTCATCCTTGGGGGGCTGTTTTTTATTATCCTTGTTTCCTGTCCCCACATTGTCATCTTTTGCAACGAGCTCTGAACCCTCCTATTAACCAACAAATCCAAAAGAAACTCATTTATGTTACCTGCTTCTCAAAGCCTCAGTGACAAGACATAATTTCCCACAGAAAAGAAGACAACGCTAAACAAAACTTATCCCCTCAAACTATCCCTTTCCAAGATCAAGGGCTATGAAAAAGAGCTCACACTCTATGCATTAAGTTAATAGAGTTTAATTCCTTCAATACTTTTGTTCCCACTCCTTTTCTCTTTACCTCATCCATTCCTGGTCCGGTTTCTTCTGTTTTACTACTAGCACCTTCATCATCTTCATCATCTTCATCCCCCCAGAGCCTTTCATCCAGTTTATCATCAGCTTCAGCATTATCAAGATTTCCCATCTGCTTATCAAGTTCCTCCTCCTCATCTGAGTTTTCCTCATTTTCTGTGTAGAGTTCAAAATGTGTTTCAGTGCAGAAGAGATGTTTTTGTTAACTTCGCAAACAAAAAAATACTTAGTGTCTTAATTTCATCACCCCATGCAGCTGAGATAGGTAGAAAAAGACACACGTGCCCCAACACCCCAACAAGCAGGTCCTAATTAAGTGCTTCCCAGTGTTGTCTTCACACAGAGCGTTCTCTCCCTCCGACTAACGAGTCTCACGTGTAAAACTTGGATGCTTTAAATTCTCTGTTCCTTATCTTGAATATCCTCCACTTTCAAAATATTTTTTGCATTACTGGGTTGGGGAAGGTCCATTCCACTTTATTACCTGTTTATTAGTTTGGGAATCTCCTTTCTTGGAAATTATTCTTAGCATTTTCTCAGAGATTTGGAAGTGCTTAACACTACTCTAATTTACAAGCTACATTAGTTTCAGATGTTCAAGCTGTTACCCTTCAAAGCAAAGAACTGCTTTGTAGCAACTTGAATCTACTAAACATTGCTGATTTATCTATTTTAAAAAGGTAAGCTTATATTCTTTCCATTGCTTAAAATTTAGCAATAACTTCATAGTCACGTTCTGAAATTAACTGCAGCCATGTTCTCGAAGTATTCTGATGATCTTCAACAGTTCCACAAAGTCTGTGACTAGTTTTAAAAGGTGTCTTTTAAAGTTGACCTTTTAAAAGGTCAGCTTACAACAGGAAGAATAGAGTGCCTCCCTTCATTCCAAAACCATCACACCGAAAGGAGACAGTATTTCCTTTGTACACTTCTTTGCATTCCTGTTAATACTTTTAGTACCCAAATGGCACTAATCTGTTGCGGTAGTGCCAAATGGCACTACTGGGAAAAGGTTTTTCACCCAGAGGGTGGTTGGGCTCTGGAAGAGGCTCCCCGAGGAAGCGGTCACAGCACCAAGCGTGTCCGAGTTCAAGAAGTGTTTGGACAATACTCTCAGGCACATGGTGTGACTTGGGATTGGTCCTGAGTACAGAGGGTGGTTGGGCTCTGGAAGAGGCTCCCCGAGGAAGCGGTCACAGCACCAAGCGTGTCCGAGTTCAAGAAGTGTTTGGACAATACTCTCAGGCACATGGTGTGACTTGGGATTGGTCCTGAGTAAGGCCAGGAGTTGGACTTTGATGATCCTTGTGGCTCCTTTCCAACTCAGGATATTCTATGTTGTTGAACACAGACTTTGCCGTATATGATTTGTTATATGAAAGTATCAACCACCTATAACTTTTCTTACAAGTTTGCCATAGTGGAAGAACCAAACCTTTTTCCTCCTGTTCTCCATCATGCATTTTTCCTGCAAAGTCTTCTGACATTTCAATTGCATTGTCTTCTCCTTTGATGTCTGGTTTAGAATCTTGATCCTCTTTCTCCTTCTCTTCACCCTTTCGGAAACTGTCTTCTATCTGAATTATTGGTAAAGTCAAAAATTACAATGGATCTTGCCTATGTGTTAAAGCTTATTTAGCTACCACAACAATATTTATAGCTGATATGCAAAAATAAAAACCAACAGAAATAGGAGACTGAAGGTAACTTCGTATTTCTTTTATCCAAAACGTCCACACCATGGATTTCAGGAGCTTTTTCAGTTTTACTTCAATTAAACAAGACCAACCCCAAACACTTGCCTGATCTTCACTTTCTATTTTGTCGCTCACATCCTTTGTGCCTTCCCCATCTCCAATACCACCATCCTCATAATCATGGAACTCTGTTGCTCCCTCTCCAGCCTCATCTTCAAGTAGTTCTTTTGGCAGACAAAACCCCTACAAAGGCAAACAGAAACGCAAAACCTTCCGTAGTAGTAAGTACATCTTTCAGCTTAGTTTCTACTTAAGACATTTGTACACATTAAATATACGCTTACCATATATCCACCGTTAATAACTTACTTTTTGGGCAAGCTCTGTAAAAATGCTAGTTAGAACAGAAAGCAGTTTTCCAGTACTCCTGTGAGACGCCAGTGAAACAGTGAGGTAGAACAGGAGAAGGTCTGAATACTTGCAGAGCATGGGCTTTAGACGCACCAGCAAATAGCACGACTGGTTAAGGAACTGCAGTTGAAACAAAAAACAGCAGTCAAACCCGATTTGCTACATCCTGAGATGCACCTCAGAGAGGGTGATGATACTGACAGAAAATAGATGCTGAAAGCAGACATATCAGTAGACAAGTTTAAGTACGATTTCTAAAGTTTCTGGAGCTTTTTTTAGATGCTTCACAAAAACTAAAGCTTTGTCTTCTTACTAAAGGAACATCTGGCTTTTATACTACAGAAGACTACCTATATTTGGCCATAATTTCTCGCATGCTTCTAGTCCTGAGGTACTGGACAGGAAGAAACAATGCACATTTAACTGCTGAACTTCACAGTTCCAAATCTCTTGCCAAACCTAGGCCAAAAGACTCTTTGAGAAGAACAATTTTACCTTATCTTTATTTGAAGTGTAATCTTCCCCATAGGATTTCAAGATTTCAAGGAGTTCTGAAACCTCTGAAATTGCTTTTTGCACATGTAAAGAATCCAAATCAGCAGAGAGATCTTCATCCAAAAGCTTAGTTATATGTCCTGCTTTAATCACATCAAATGAGGTTGCATCTTCTTTGTTTGAAACACATAAAAAAACCACGGGAATCAAGTCAGACATTCTAAAAATGTTACAGCAAGCAATCAAGAAATACCCGTTATAGCTATTTAAATAGAAACTTCTACTAAAATGGCAATTTCCTTGTGTATTAGTGCCTCTGCTAGACACACAATTTAAGAAATTTTAAGGTTTGCATAGCTTAAACTCTTTTCCCCGCTGTAAAATATACACAGGTATTTCACCAAAAACTCCAAGGCAGTGGAAAGGATTCAAAAAGGTTTATTTTGGAGGCAAGGACACTAAAAACTTACAAAAACCTCACAGTGCTGCAAGACAGCACTGGGCCTCAGAGAAAAGGCAAGTTCCCACACTCTTTCAGTGTTTTTTTATCTTCGCTGTGTCCTCCCCTGTGCTCTCTGGCCCGAGGAGGCCCTGTATATATATGTCTGAGAACTTATCTCTTCTGCATACCAGAGAGAGAGAGAGGCCTCGCTCACCGCCCTCTCTGCAACTTCCTCTGAAACACGGAAGGGAAAGGGAAAAAAACATCCACCCCTCTTGGGAGAGGCACTTTGCAGGCAGAAAAAGGCTTCTTAAGAGAAAAACGAGTTCTGGCTTCCCATTACAAATTCTTCCGAAAGCACACCTACCCCTACACCCACTGAGGTAAATTAACAAACCTACCGTCTTCCTCTGGAGATTTTTCTTCCTCTTTTCCAGCTTCCTGTTTCCTTTCTACCAAACACTGAATGGCATACAGAACAACACGGATCACAGTTTCCACTTTTGTTGTGAAGTGCTCCACGAACTCTTCATCCGACTGTTGATTTCCTTTTAAACGTAACACAGGCAGTTTTACATGGAAACACATCAGATTACAGGTTCCTATGTTTCCCTTATGCAAGGACCATGACAGCATTATGCAATTTTTTCTACACACTTCTACCAAAATCTCCTTGCTAAGCCTGACTTACAACTATGGTGTAAGATCTGTCATCAACAGTGATGGTACAAAAAATTATACTGAACAAATTAAGTGCGGACAAAATTTTGCAAGTTTGAATTTCATGAAATGTTTCTGGATATCAGAATGAACACAGGGCCATCTTCAACAATACCCAAAATAATGAATTCTGGTGTCTTTCTCTATATTACAAACCAGGCAGAGAAAAATTGTCCTTACCGCTGCAATTTGACATGGAAGTAAGAAGCTGTGTTCTCCAGGCTGTGAAGTCTGCAGATGTATTACTAACTTCTTCTTGAATATAGTTTAGGCTCTTGATTAGGGCCATCTGATTTGCAGCTTGCCTGTCTTCCCCATTTGGAAGAAAGAGGGACTCTATGCCTTGTAACTGAGCTGAGACTTCCAGCAAACAACTCACAGCTGATGTGCAAACTTCAAAATCTCTCCTGCAACAGAAATACCATAATAGTGAAAGAAGAACAAACAGTTCAATTTAAGATTAAACCTTATCTTGGGGCATGAATAAGGGAGAGGCAGCAGATGTTGGTTAGAGCATATAATAACATATAATTGCTAATAACAACAAGATTGTGGTTCAATCCCTGTATGGGCCATTCACTTAAAAGTTGGACCTGATGACTCTTGTGGGTCCATTTCAACTCAGAATATTCTGTGATTCTGTGATCTCCCATCCTGAATTTATTAAATAAAAAGTTTGACAACAAGCTTATACTCACACTGTTTGAAGCAGAGAGAAATGAGAGAATTGTTATTACATAAGCTACGGTTTTCTTTTAAAATACAAATTTCCTCACTAAATTGACATTTGAAATTCACCTCATTAACTGAGGAGCTATGGGTATAAAATCCTAGGAGACCAAAGACAAAGGGAGAAGCTGAGATGGAGCAGTTTTTCTGACTTGTCAGGGGAGTGTGAGAAGACATACACTTCTCCAAAAAGTCAGGCAAAAAAATTTTGCAAAAAAAAAAAAAACCTAACAGAAAAAATGTTTCAAAAACACCAGAACCCACTTCTCAAGATATGCATAAGCAAACATTTTTACAGGATGACGTCAAACTTCTTATATGAAAACAGAGGAGAGATTCAATTTCATGCATATGTAGAACTCACCAGGAGTAAAACAAGGTCTCACGTGACTGTTGTCTTATTTTGTCCACTTCTGCTTTCATTGCCTTCACATTTGCCCGCATTGTGGTCAACTGCGTAGTCACCTGCAGCCATAACTGATCCTTATTTCGCATCCTGCATCCAGGAGGCAATTGCTCAACTGTTACTGGAGACAAGTATTTTAGCTCTGAGGGAATTAGGTCAGATATTCCCGTAAAAACATTTCCAATTTCAGGTTCCAAACTCTGAAAAACGTTTGTTTTGACGTCTGTCCTTTCACTGTCATTGCACTCGGCTAACTCTTCTTTTGGGCAGCACTGGATAAACCAAGACAGCTCCTCGAGAACCATCATGCACTGCATGGAAAGTTGCTGCAGTTTGTCAGTCCACCGTTGAATACTGTCTTGAGGAGGAAATGCTGCATTATATTCTCTGTCAGCAGTCAACCTGGAGTCTATCTCTTGTATACAACTCAGAAGGTTCCTAGTTGAGAAGAAAGAAGAAGTTACAATCACTGATTTTTATGTTATACTTCCCTTTTGAAAGCTCAACCTTCAGTCTAAATTAATAAAAAATAAACTAGATAATATGGACTCAGTGGAAGCCAAACTTTACCTGGAAAAACTATAATGACAGGTTTTTTTTAAAAAAATTAATTCGTGAATTTTTTTCTCCATTGCATATTTTGAGTTGTCCTGAAAACAGGGTTTTGTAATATTTTTCAGAATCTATGCCATTTTTTCAAACAATCCTTAAATTCCTGGCCCAATACTCAAACACTGTTCATTTTCCTCACTACAAAAGCAAATTAGATTCCAGCACCCCTTCATTCTCTGAAGTGCTGTGTAACAGTAAGCTCACACAAATGATTAGTCTGATTTGTGATCAAAGTCACAGTAGTGCAGGTAAGTATCTTAGACATTTTACTATTCCTGCAACTGTAATGTTGAGGCATTTGTTTTGTTGGGTTTTTTATTTGTTTTTTTTTTTTTTTCCCAGGTTTCATGGGGTTTAAATAAATTTTGCACCAGTAATCTCCCGTCCAGATTTCCTTCTCCATACAAAGGTAGTAGCTCCTAACCTGACTTCAAAAAGTTTCATGGATTACAGTAGTGGTGAGCACAAATATGCTGAACAACTGTGGAGTTTGCAATGAAATTGGTGAGTAAAGCAATGGAGTGAGAAATCACAGCAAGTTAGAAAGATTTCTTATACACTTTTCCTTTTACAGTTTTCGTGCAAGATTTATTATCTCCCGCCCTTCTAGAATTTTTCTTTGTAAGCTCTTGATGTTTTTTTGTTGTTGTTGTTGTTTTAGCTTAAAGTACCATCCAGATCATTTATTTGCTTCAGATCAAGCCAACAACTTGAATGCAACCAAAATTAACTTAGGCCAATACCAATTTAATGATCTGTAAGTTTAATGGTTTAACTGTGTTATTTCATGGTCTTCGTGTGTGCCTAACTTGTTTTCCAAAATTACTTTGATTCTAAAATACTGGTTGCAGTGATAGGATCAACTTAAATCTTTTCTACTAGGCTAAATTGAGGGGAGGAGAGAAATGGGGAAGGAATTTTTTGATTTTCTTCTACCTTATTTTCCATCTTTATTGAACTGAATTGCTTACTGTCAAGACTCCTTGCCAGCTTTTTAAATGTTGGAAAATGAAAAATACCTCAGTAAGACCCACTGCTCTGTCAATGCAGTAAGAGACCGTCTCTGTCTGACAAGCATCTTCAGGAGGTGTGCAGTGAACCCTCTGCATCGTTCAATGCTACCTAGTCCAATATCCTAAAGAAAACAGACATAGAAAAAGTGGGAGGGAACAGTTAGATGGACAAGCAGAGAGTAGCACTCTCTGTTCCTCCATCTCATTTCACTGAGCAGGCTGAAAGGTTATGGTTTAATTGAAAGTCTTAAAACACAGGCAAGAGTTACAATTATTACAGTTCCCCATCTTCATCTTTTCTGCATCTTCCATATATCCTGCATACAAATTTGATTTTCAAGTAGCTTCTGCAACAGTCACATTAAATTTCACTGCATTGCAGCAATCCTTGTCAGCAATTTAGCTCCAATAGTAAAGCTATCTTACAAAAACAATGAATGAAATCTAAAGAGACACCAGTCTAAATGTTTTACATTCATGACGATAGCTAAAACAATTTACTTTACCAGACATACTGACAATTACTTTCCCTCCTTCCATTAGAAGTGGTCCCATTTTAAAGCTCAGAATAAATGTTCACAACACATAGCATAACTGATCACAGCAAGATTCCATTACTTGTGGCCATTATTAGCTGTGCCTTTGATAAGATCACGTTGTAAAACAGGGGTGGAGCATAGCGAGACGAAAAGCATCTGGAAGAAAACCATTTTGTCTGGAATGCTGGAAAAGTGGTATGGTTTGGCAGAGCTCATTTGTCTGTTCTACTGATTTCAGACCAATCTTTAAATAAAGAAATACGTTGGCACTTTTTGTGTTGCACACAGACTCCAGTTATGCCCAATTACAAATATCAACTGATTCCTTCACAAGCACCAAATAACGTTTGGCTTATTTTCCTAAAAAGTTTGGATTCAGCTTTTCGTGAGTTTTCTTTGTGCACAAAAAGTAGCTGTTTCAGGTCTGCTGGGATGAAAGATACCGTACATTGTACATTAACTTCATTCCCTAAACTGATTTTGTTCCTTCATAAAACAACAGGTTTTAACATGCTGCATTTAATGAGTGGTCCAAAAATGCCATATTTTGTATCATATTACAGAACATAGCACTATCTCACATCACCTTTTTGCTACTAGAAAATTTCAGTCCAAGCTGGTAAAATGAAGTTAACAGAAGTAGGATTTCTTATCACCACTTCACTGTTTTTACCTTGGCAGGTGCTAACAATGCTGTCTGGAGCCGGGAGTGACGTGCAAGCGACCGATAGAAGTACTTCTGGCATCCATCCCAGGCAGAAGAAATCTCTGTCAGCAACCTGACAGAGCACAAAAAGTCTGGTATTAGAAAGTACCTCAGCACACTGGAAGGCATCAGGTCAGCTCTTAAACCTAATAATTTTGCTTGTAATTTTTTTGTTTTGCAAGTGGACTGATCTTGTAATTATTCATTTTCTCTAAAAGTATCCTAATCTTATGAAAACATTTAATTTTTATAATAAACTCTAAGGAAACCCTAAATGATAGCATCAAGATCTCTATTTTTGAATATCATTTAACACTAAAAGAGTGATTTTGTTTTTCTTTCCCCATGCAGCTAAATCCAGCTTGATACGGAAGCCTTTATTTTGGCCTTGATGAAAGATACCATAAACTAAACCCTAACATCGGAAGAGGATAATAACCAGCATGTCTCAATGACAAAAAAAAGCACTTATTGCCTGAAAACAGTAAGATAACATATTAAACAGCGTCTTTCCTCTAGGAAAGTTTTTCCACAAATGCCCACTTTGAAGTGTATGTATTTTTCTCTTGAAATATCCCATTATTTAATGAAGACAAAACAATTAAGTAATCCCTGCAAATCACGACTCTCTTCAATAAAATCATTAGCAGCTTACACCCTAATATGATGCTAGGAAAGCATCCCAGGTAAAGCAAGACAGTGGAGGAGGGCTAACTGAAATCTAATTCATGGAAATAATGAAACTGAGGGTACAGTTGTCAAAAGTGCAAATTTAAAACAAAGCCGAAACAAAAAAATGCCAAACCCTTGCTCAGTTGCACGTCCCAGCACAATATGTACAGGATTCTCAAATTGAGAAGTAGTGGGAGGAAGGAAATATGCAAAATCCTGAATTAATTACAGTCCAGAAACCCCAGGCTAAATCAACACGCAATGAATTCTATACACTCCAACTGCAATTAACACAATCTAAAGGTAAAAAATACTGTGTACATACATGTCATCCAGTTCATGTGCACAATTCAGTACAGCCAATGCACTATGCAAGTCCAGTGGATGTAGGTAGAGCACTTCATGATAATCTTTTGAACGGGACCATGAAAGACCTTTCCGGTACGACAAACCTGGAATGACATCCGAGCACACATCCCTTTATGCCCTCATTCTTTTATATGAAAAATGTCACTCCACTGTTAAAGGTATTAAGATATAAAATCTTCTGATGTGGTTTTCTTTCTGATGCTGTCTGATTTTGACACGTCTTTGAACACGCTACAAGTTTTGTAATGTAAGAACACGTTGTAGCTTAGTTATCTTCAGCTGAACAATGCAGCTGAAATAAGACAAACATAGACCTGCGTGTATAAAGGACTTTTCACCACTCCTGGTCCTTTAAGAAAGCTGAGTTAGGGGTCACCACCTCATCTTTAAGACATGAAAAAGATGATGAATAAGGAAGGTAAAGGCGTCACCTGAAATCAAAAACTGAGCCCAGTAAAGAATTTGAATCCCATGTGTTAATTAAATATTCATAGTATGTCATTCCTCCAGCACAGACTTCACAGGGCAGCAACAACAGACATTCCTTTGTCACCAGTGGGTGCAACAAACGCCATCAATAGATCTGCAGCGTCCAGGACTCAACCACACCTCTGCCAATCTGATCTCTGACAGTCTGTCAACTGAGAGATGGGCTCTCATTTTAATGAGCTAAGTTCATTTCACTTCTAGATCAGAGAAGGGATACAAGATAACGAGCTTTCCTCTTGTTTCTAGAAGCTGGGCAGTGACTTCTGACTAGAGATAAGATTTCTACTACAGAAAAGCTATTGTTATAAATCTAATGGAATGTAAGAAGAACAGAAGGTATTTGAAAGGTCAAAGACACCAGGCCTCACAGTCAACAGACAAATAGAAAGAGAGACTTAAATGCTTCTAAACTTATTAGTTACTTAATGACTTTAGGAAAATCATATTATGGTGGGTTTAGATGTATCTGCAAAACTAATAAAATGCTCAAGAACTTTGTACTTTTAAACCAAGCCTATTTTTAGCCAAAGCTCACCTGTTTTAGCAAGACTTTTAAAGAGATCTGACAAAGCCCGTTGCTTTTGCATCTGAATATGCTTTGCCTCTGATTTCTGCTTCTCCTTAGTTGCTGTCTGATCAAATGTTAAATTCTGCAGTTCAGCTACAGAAACAATAATACCACCTGTATAGAAGACAGTGGACAAAGGTAAGAGATGTGAAAATTTAATGTACACAAAGCAGCCATGAGAAGACAGTCCAGGGAGGGAACTATATATCTGCACTTTTTCCTGATTTGTTCCATTATTTTACAAAGGTCAATTGTGGTATGGAAATCACAAGAATACCTAACCTGTGAACTGGTCAAGATCTTCCACCAGACTTAAGAATGAGTTATTTTCTGTAACTGCTGTACACATCTTCTTCATTTTTTTAGTAAGCTTAGGCAGACGATACTGAAGAGATTCTGTATGAAATGTAATGCCATCCTGACACTCTTCTGGGAGTGCCCTCTGAGAAGAAAATGAAAGCAAATTATATACACATATTCAAAGCTGTTTCGTTTTACCACTTAAGGTAAATCATTGCCAAAAGAAGGGCTGAATTCTGCATTCATCTGAAACCCCAAAACATGTCATGTGATCCTTCAAACAGTTCAGCACCAATACTTGAGGAAAATCATAATACATGCATGTCAGGCATACATTAGTTTTGAAAACAGTCAATCAAATGGAAGGTGCTATGATCCTACTGTCTAAGGTGTTTGTCATTACCTCTTTCATAGAGGTTATCACTGCTTTGGGTCAGCTTCCTCTGCCTGACAAGCTCAAATGCACTAACCTAAATCACTAAAGTCCTCAGGGTGTTCGGTAAGAACACCCTCACTTTTCACTATGCACAAGTTTTTTTCATAAAGAACAACGAAAACAGTATGCAAGTAGAAATTATTAAATAATGTAAGTATTTTCCCAGATGTCCAAAGCTAATCCCTAGAGTTTGTTCAATTTAAGTTTGCATGTATCTTCTTTAAGGAATAAAGACAACTTGAAACTTCAAGAAGGAAAACCAATAACCCTATTAACTTTCAGTAATAGGCTTGGAAGTCACCAACTAACAAACCAAACCCTCAATCAATCAAGCACATGAAATTTGCATTAGATTACTGCCTCCTCACTCTACCCTCCTGACTGTCACAGGATACCTGCAAGATAAGCCCCCTCTTCAGACCTCTTGGTCTGAAGAAACTGAACAAAACTCAGAGTAACTGAGCATTTCCCACTCACTGCCAAATTCTGATATTAATAAAAACTAATGATGTGAATAGGAATCTATTTCAGGAGGAAAATTAGCTGACTTCCTCTCTGAACTGGGCAACTTAATTGGAGATATACAAAAGTGAGACATCGTGGAGTAGGATTCACCACGTGGTTCAAGCTAGTCCAAGGCAAACGTTCACAGTACACAGATTGCCAGTCAACAGCAAATGTAAGACAATGTAGTACACTCCCCTTTCAGGATCCAAGCCCAAAGTGATTTAATATTTAATAAGAGCTTATATATGCACAAATCCTACAGCTACATGATCATGTGTTTGGGTCCTTGTTTAGAAAAAATGGGCTAATAATAATTTCAACTTGCAGTGTGTTTTACTGCACTAGTAGGGAAGTAATAAATTGCTGCAGACAATACGTAAGCAACTTGGAGATGAAATGTGTAACTGCCTCATCTCTGTATTAGAGTGCAGATACTGTGCCAGATCAGTACAGATCATGCTTGTCTTTCCATGCTGCATTCCCACCCATCTGCAGTGTTTCATAACACTGAACACAAGTAAGACCAAAAAAGTTTATGATATGTTCAACAGATTTGACACTTACATAAGATTTTCCTGCATAAATCAGCGAAAAGCAACATACAGATGAAAACAGAGAAAATATTCTACCCCCATGTGGAATAAAGAACGCAGTTACCTTGGCAACATCTGTTCTCGCAGACAAAATTTTTCTTAATGTGTTGTTTAGCCTCTGAACTTTGGTTTCTTTGTTCTCAGATTCTTCCTGCTTCTGCATGCAGTCCAGTTGCTCTTCCTTACCAACTTCCACCAAGGCAGGCTGACACGGCTCATCCAGAACAACTTCAAACTTCTTCATGAATTTAAAGAGGGTTCTGATTACCACAGGAAAGCAGAAATGTTACTGTGTTTTATAATCCAAGAAATCTCTCGTCTGCTGGAAATAAACGTCTCCACTGTGTTATGAGCAGAAGTATTTTTGCATTCAAATTTAACGTCACAGAGAAACCATCTTTCTAAATATGGATCTTAATTTCAAGTTCTGAGTTACCTGCGTATCTTTTCAACTGACTGCTTTATAGCCCAGAAGCTGACATCATTCCACTTGGAAATTTTCACAAATTCCTATTAGAAAAATAAATAATCAATGGGATTACTTATATAAGTAAAATAAAGTATTTCTGTATCAAAGATGATCTTTAAAGCTGATCAGCTACGATGATCTGGTTGTCTTAAAATGAAAGACATTTTAGTAAGTGAGCAAATTATTGCAGAGGCATCTTATTCTATTAGTATATGTGTTTATGCTAAAACTGCTGCATAGCAAAATGCTGTGAAATCTAAATGGGCTTCATCACTGGGCAGAAATTTTCATGGATAAATGGGACTGATCAAACATTAAAGCCTTCAACCAGCCCCCCTCCCTCCCCCTCTAAAATAAATTCTTGCCAAAGAAAATGTGTTGTAGGGATTTCAGTGGCCAACAGAACTATTATATACAAATTCAAATAATATCTGCTCCATTCTTCCTTTGATTAGATCAATGTATTGTCTGAGCCAAGTTTCCTTTTACCTTAAGTTCCTTTTCTATGGGTTGACGAAGTTCAGTGATTCTGGCCTCAACACACACTGAAAACTGCTTATAGTAATTGTACAGATTCCATAGTATGCTGCACAGAACATCTGGAAGGGACAGACAATAAAAAATCTTATTTTACAATAGGATATTCTTCAGCATCATGATCATAAATGCACCCCAGCACTTTGTGGAATCACAAAGCTTAGCTTGGAAAGTCTGGAATACCCGATGGCCACATTGCTGTAAAGATGACACAACTCAGGTAATGCTAACAACTTACCCTTTTCTGCTACTTGAGGCATCAGCAAGACATGGCAATGGAAAACCAGTAGCGCTTGAAGCCGTGCATGAAACTCTCCCAGAGTAGAGCCTTCAATGAAAGCCTGTAATGTGCTGACCAGGGTTTTCAGATCCATTTGCTCAGTTTCTGAACGTTGCACCAGAAATTTAGAGCAGAAGTAAGAAAAAAAACAAACCAAAAGATCAACATGAAAATTGTGGCCTGCTTTTCGTAACCTTTCAGTTGAAACATCAGGTCTTTGTTAGGAAAGGTTCCAAACAAAATAGGAAAGGAGCAGGGAGGGGAAGAATTCTAATTTAATAGTAAGTAAAACCAAGAAACACCACACTGGAAGAAAGGACAGCGAACAAGAGGCAACATTAAGATAACAACTGAGAGGGACATTTAGGTGTCCAATTTCAGAGTCCATCAAGTATTTAGAGAACACTTGCTATTCCCTATGAATGAATGGCTTTTTCAGTCATGGTGAGCCATACTACAAATCAGTCGCTGCCAGTTCCTTAACTCCCCAAAATCATGAGGACAGAAACAGATCGTAGACCAATTTGGTAGAGAATACAGTGTATTACCTATAGAAGACATACATAACATGGGTTATGTAATATAACCCAAGGATCTGAAGCTCATCAGAAGTGCATCAATTAATCCTGAGATTGGAAGAATTCTGCCTCATGCCAGAGGATACTGCCTTCATCTTTATAATTCCATTAAATTGTGGGAGGCAAGGCACTGAGAGCTATATTCTTTACCCTATTTTATGTAACATGAACAGCTGCAGACAGATTTGCTAAGAACAGTATGTACCAAAACATATCAACTGTAAGAATTCAGACAATGTTCAAAGCAGTTCAGCTCCAATATGAATACTGCTTTCTATAGCTAAAAAATGAGAAGCCTTTTCGAGTTGCAGTTGGAGGCATCCTACCCTCCAAATTTGTTTGAAATGTTTGCATGTGCATGACATACAGCTGCCATAGTTCTGTGTTCTTTTAGATGCTTTTTACAAACATCTTTTTTTCTTTACACCACCTACAGTACTGGCCCTTGAGCCACAGGTGGTTTCAGAAATACACACAAGCAAAGTTCACTCCATACATAAGACCTTATAAAGTCATGGAATTTACTGCAGGGCAAAGAACTACACTTGAAAGTGCATTGTCAAACTGTGGCATTTAGGACCTTAATCATGTATCCTTAGTAATTGCTAGAACTGCATCACACGTTCATTTTAAGGCCAGCACATACCTTCTGTAGTTGCCTCTGTCTGTTCTTGAACATACTTCTCAATCATCTGATAGATTGAGAACCAGTGCTTTGTGGATTTCTCTACATACTGTTTCATAATATTGTCCAAACTTACTGACCAGCAACTGGAAACAATAAAGAAGGGGAGAAAAGAAAAAAAATAAAGCAAAAATATCATGGGTAATTTGGGCTTCAAAACAACACCAACTTTATTCTCTGTTTCTACTAGACGAATGTACACAATTTTACAGGATGGAATAATCTGCGCATATGCTTAATATATACATTCAACTCTTGAGGATGACTGCTTTGCCAGTAGTATTAAGTAAGAGAGAAGTAGTGTGGGAACTAGGGATGGTAAAACAAAACCCATCAGAGGCAGGTTCAAAAGTTTCTTTTGCTCAGAACTTGAGGCAGCTTGTGGAATTCCTGATCATGGCATACGGTGGCTATAAAAAAATTCACATGGTCTTAACAGGAGACCAGACAATAATTTTTAAGGAAAATTTAATGTGGGGGTTGTTAAACAGACAAAACACTGCAGGCTTAGTAAACCCTACGATGAAAACAGGAGAGCACTGGGAAAATACTAGGATGAAGTATTGTAGTTATCCTGCTTCTCCTCCTCTCCTGAGGCAAATACATAGGGTCCCCATGGGCTGGACATGCTCACTCTGAGCCACTACAGTTACTAGTTGGTTTTTTTTTCCCCCCACATTTTTACAAGGACAGGTACATAGAAGCATTTTCCACAATTAAGGCAATTCAACATTGGAATGTGCTTCCATGTGGAGATGAAAGGTTACAGTATCTAAGAAAAAGCAGTATGGAGGGACAGTTCTTACTTCAACTCCAATCTACGCCACTGAATAATCAGCTGTGTGACCAAATCAAGATGCTTCCGCAAGGACAAAGCTCGACTAGCATTTTCCTCCCAGTCCTGGAAAACAAAAAAGCTACCCTTAATACAAAGACAGAAATTAGTCCTTGCATGGCAAGGCTCCCAGTACTCTGGATACTTTAAACTGTCAGCATGGAGCAAGTTCACTTCCTCAAACCCTGGCAAGCTGACAGCTTTCATACTAAAAACACCGTACCCATATAAATAAGGAATCATGAAAGAGAAAATAAAACTTCCCCTAAGCCGTTTTCTTACCTGTGCCTTTGCAAGAAGAATTTCCAAGCCATTCAGGAACTTTGAGAGAGGACTAGAGAGTGGAAAACTCCGGATTCTGTCCATCACAACTAACAGCTGCAGAATAAAAACACAAGCATTCCACCTATAGTAAAAGTTTTTCAACAAAAATAGCGATGAAGTTAATTTTTATAAGTGTAACCCTCCCCTGCAAGAATTAAGAATGGTTTTGGGTTGCCTTTTTTTTTTTTTTTTACTTTTTCATTTTTAAACTGCTTTCTCAATTTAGCATAAGCTCACTAGTAGTTCAGTAAAAACCAGTGCACTTGTGAAAAGGAGCGCAAATGACCTAATGCAAAGACTCCCAATAGAATCTGGGTTTCTGTATTACTCTAAGAAATGTAACCTGATAGCCACACAGGTCCCATAAGGGGGACCAAAAATAAGCATTCTAAGGAATTAGGAAAGAACGAGCTTTGGAAAAAAACAGGAGCACAGACAGCAAAAGACCTATGGCAGACTGAAGATCGCTTAAAGCTCTAAGACAAGAGTAGGCAGAATACCACTTAACATTTCATAGCTAAAGTAGAACAGATAATAATACCTAATACCTCTTAAGAATAACCAGATATGACTTTAAAACATCCGCATAAGTAATACAAACAACATCCAGGCAAGCATATGAATGTCTATGCATGTCTATGCATATCTATACGCATATTTACACATAAATGCAATCCTAAAATGCTCCAGTTTCCCCCAAATACTTGTTGAGGTGTTTTTACCTGCACGAGTACTGGATGCTCTGGCCATTCCTGCAGTAGCCCATTTATTTCTTTCGCAAAATTATCAAGTACAGGTTGGCACTGTCGGACTTGCTGAATATTGGGGTGCTGGTAGAAGTCATATGGGCCTTCCTGCTGCAGCACAAGATCTGAAGTTAATTCCTCAAAAAAGGTATTGCGAAGGAGAGTGCTAAGTAGAAGCTGGCTTCCCAAAAAACTATCATTCATTTCGGCACCTATAAGGCAAGAAAGGAAGACATCACACATGCAACTAATACTTTTTCCAGTTGAATAGATGAAGTTGGGGGATTTTTTTCCCCTGTATCCCAAGCCTTAGCATGTTAGACTATGCCACTCATAAATAATGAGATGGGAGTATGGAACAAAAGAGACATAATTAGAGTTTATATTCTCTATTTTATCAAATTTTTCTAAAAAAGTAAAATCGGCATCCTAAAGGTGGGCTTTATTTAATCAAAGGTGGGCTGTGATCCTATCAGAAGAACACAGTTCCCCTGTGCATAAATTCACATCAAGGAGATATTACCAGAAAATTAGCAGCAAGGCTCTGTGGAAAACTAATTCAACACACCAAAAAATCCCACATACATTACACCTGAGCTACAAACACAAAAATAAGGTACTGTAGGAACAGCAGCCCTTATATCCTTCACCTTAATTGCACACATACATTTATTAGATCAGAACTGAAATATACAGCTCTGCTTTAAAAAGTGAGGATCCTGAGGTCTCACACAATTGCTTGAAACCATGTACATATGAAGTGTTCCAGAATTCAGGCTGGGAAAAAACAAAAAAAACCAAAAATCCCACAAAAAAGCCCACCTTTTTTCTTTTTAATTATACATAGAAGCTATATTTAAACCACTTCTTTCATGAATTTCATTGCAAATTTTACTTCTGGGAAATTTCTGCAAGTGTATCATCTTCCATGGACTATGCAGATCCATGCGATCAAAATTTCACTTAGCATTCAAATTATCTTTAAACTGTGTTGGTCTTATACATTCCCAAATGGAATTAAAAACATCCATAAAAGAATAAACATCAAAGCGCTCCTCAAGACAATTCTGAACACAGGACAAATTCTTTGGAAAAAAAATTCTGTTTTGTGCATTTTCCCCATAATAGGTCTATTTCATGACTGCAATGCAATTTATTTGAAACAAATCATTGCAAAGCTAAACCTGCATATCTGAAATATTGTCAGCAATCTTACCAATTAAAGGATAGAACTGCGACACCAGGCATGCACCAGTCTGATAGCAGGAAATAAATGTACTGAAATAATGCTTGGCTTGATGAGAAGGCAGCCTCTGCTGATACCACAGGGATCGAGCAAAGTTTAAGCACAACTGCTGATGAACCACCATTACTGTTTGCATAGAGCTCTTGGACAAAAGGGCTCTGTCAACTTCCAGGTGGTCTTCCGGTGGGTCTTCGGTTTCCATTTTTTCTTCTAGGCTTGGCTGAGCTGTGATATCTTCAAAGTCCTGCATATTACATGATAACCAAAGGTAAATTATAATTTCTTCCTTTAATACCTTCTCTTCCCATCTCCCTTTTTGCATTTCTTGGCATTGCAATGACATGCTAATGATTTGCAGCTGGTACCATACAGAAGCACTGCCTGCGTCTCATCTCAGATGTCAGTCTGAAACAGAACACAGGTCTACAGAACACTTCAGGGCATAACCACAGCAGGCAAGGGTGCAGTACAGTGATCCCAGAGCTGCTGCCAACTAAAAGTCTTTCAGAAAAAGCAGCAGCAGCTGTGCATGCTGATAAAACACCTCAGTGCTGTGTGGTTGCTTGAAGACCTGAACTGCTACATCCCAGTTGCTTTATTTTATCAAGATTAACCTTCTCCCCAGGTAATAGAACCTCATATGACCTTACTTGCTAAATTAATCAAATTCCAGAATTTTACTACAAATAACTAATTATATTGTCATTCAGTTATGTAACTTGGGATTGTTCACTTGAGCCAAAGCATGTTCAAGTCCAGAAGTTAATTCCAAAAACTTTCTTAAACAAAAATGTAAAATAAAATAAAAGCACAATACCTAATACCTATCAAAATCTGCCCCACATTTTGCTTTTGGCTAAAAGGAAAATAGTTTTGCTCCTTATCTTATTTCTGGCATGTATTTCAGGAGCTACTTCAGATGTAATTTTTGTATTTCTTTACAGAGTCATAAATATTACCTTTTCATGAAAAGGAAATCTCCTCCTAAATTCTTCTTCTTCCTCCTCTTCCTCACTCTGTCTTTTCCCATGACTTTTACTTCTGTATCTGTACAGACTGCGTTCCATTGCCTCCTGCTCTTGGGCACGGCGTTCCTGTTCATCCCATTCATTTACAATTGCCTAAGGAAACACAAAGCAATATGCTTTTACACAAGTCAATGTCTAAAATCATCTCTTTTTTCATCAAAGGGGCAGCATCTATTTTGCTTGGCTCTTCCCTTTTCTACAGTCTACAACAGTATAAATCAAAGCCATCTAAGCCATCAAATATAAATCAAAGCCATCTAAGACTTGTGAACTGCCCTCTCAACAAGCCAGTAAGGAAAACACAAAGACAACAGTGTGCAACAGCATGTTTGGCCAAGTTCTAGGCTCTTTTCTTAACCATTTTATAAAGAAAGTCTCTACAAAGTTCGCCTTGTCAGCCTGTCTTCACAGCAGGGGCTGTTCTAGCCCCCTGAAAATTTCTGTGGCCCTCCTCTAGACCTGCTTTAAGAGATCCCTGTCTTCAACAGGGGAAAAGGTAATTTAGTACAAGACTCACAGCTACTGCAATCCAGATGTTACCTGACACAGATGTCTGAAAAGCTGCAGAGATTTCTGGTCCATCTCTCCTTTGCATAGTACATGGCATCGAAGATGCAACAAAGCATTCACTAGGAGCTGTTCCAGAGTTGGGCAAGGCTGCTCAGTTCCCTCCGAATCTCCTTCAGAGTGCTTCAGAGAAAACTTTTTAAGTCCATGAAGGACCTTAACTGAATTCACTGAGCACAAAATTTCTGCCCGAGCAAAGTAGGTGGGGAAGGCACGGCCAACAGAAGGAAATGTCAACAAAGAAGTGAGGAGGCTGGTAAGGTCAGCTGGACACACAGAATTCTGGAGTACTCCATAAACTTCAGAAGCCACTAATCGCATGCCATGTTGCAACTGTAAGATGGCAGCTTGCAGCGGAATGATGGCATCAGGGAATACAGCATACTCCTCTGCCAGGTGTTTTCTAAACTGATGGTGGGACTGTTGCCACGATGCTTCTTCATTTAACAGGTTTTGTACTGCCTGAAGCAATTTTGGTCTTTCTCCACGGAGAAACTGTAGAAGGCGGGTTAGAAGATCTTGGACTGAAGAAACCCGTGCTATGCTGTTGATGTACTGGTGAGCCTCCTGGAATAAGCAATCATACAGCGGAGCTGGAGGCCTGAAGGCCTTTTTTCTGGAAAGGCTGCTTATTTGTTCCTTCAACTTTTGCATTCTTTCATGCAACAGTCTGTTAAGAAATAACATTGACCAGTTTAAACACAGAAACAGGTTTAATATAAACTTCTTAAATATATCCAACATAACAGTTAGACACAAAGATTAGTCAGAAATATTCTGCTATTTTGTGTGAAACAGCAAATAAGGAAAAAAAAAAAAAAAAAGACACACTTTTAGCATGCAGACGTATATTTCGTCCCCTGCCACTTCAACAAACTTCAACTGCTTTTTTTGCTTGCTACCTGACAGCTCTGTGAGTATTTAGAAGAAAGTAATATTACTGCAAGCAATTGGTAAGACTGAGCCATTCAGAAACCGCTTGCAGTGACTATCATTCTCTTAAGCAATAGCACAGAACTACCAGATCCTCTACATGTATCATAATGAAATAAAAAACTTCCATTAGTAGTGGAAAATCGTGAACAATAGACAGTTTTTATTTCCATGTACAAGGAACGCACCTGGACACCTGTGCAAAGGAAAAATCTCTGTTCACTTAAAGTCCCTCAGATTAAAAAAAAAACCAAACAAACCCAACAAAACCCCAAACTAACAAAATAACAGTGGCTACAAATTCTGAGTGTCAACAGTGTACTCTATGTGATAAGACATTTAATTCACCCACAGCACCATAGGCAAAGGCTAGTGCTAAAATTCACATATGGAGATTTCTCCCCAGTAAAATCAGCTGAAGAACTCCACAAAATAGCACTGGGATGCAGAAAGGCCTTGAGGAGGTACAGTGATAGATAAAACAATCCATCTAATTTCAACTCATTGATAATATTGTCACAATTAAAAGAAAGTACTGTAATTTAGATGTATGGCATTATTTTTACTTCTGGGCCTGACTTCAACTTTATCAATATACAAAGGTCACATCCTTTAATTGTTCTATTTACAGCAGTACAAAGAGTGTACAGACAATTCCTTAGTCACTGCAAGTAAACAGCACAGCCTCTGCACTTTTCTTTGTCACCACAATATGGAAACTGATACTTCAAAATCAGCAACTCTTGTTTCTACAGAACGACAGAAACATTGTAAAGCCGTGGAGAAAACCTTCAGAGCCTGAGCATACAAAGATGACATGTCTAATCTAAAAGAGACAACTTAAGTGCCTGGATGTTACCTGATATGTGGATGAATATAGTTGCGGAGTGCTTCATCTTCAGTACTTTTTCCTGTGTGCAGCTGGGACGAAAAATCGTATGTTTTCCATTCACACTCCAGCTGGTATAACTAAAAAGGAAAGAATAAACCATTTGCAGAGGTTCTGACATTGATAACCAAGTAGGTACATAATCTTCTTGGACATTAAAAGAAGTTTTAACAGTAGTTTAAAAATCACGACCAAATATTTGCCCAAGAATACCCAAGCCAAACTCCTCTGTGTTGATTTTACACATTACAAAGGTAAAAGCCAATTCAGCTCCATACTCACCTCTTCTTTTGCGTACTTGAGCTTGTATTCTCTTTTAACAGCTGGATCAAACCTGGTCTGCGGGATCCACACCTGGATCTGCACCAGGCCAATAATCACCCAGAGACTTCCTCGCCAAGCTGTCTCTGGTAATTCTTCAAGCCCTTCCCCATAGAACTGATGCAAGCAAGAGAGCAGAAGAAAGAGGAATTCTTTAGGAAGTAACTCCTGATCAGTGATGCTTCCAAGTATGCTGAGAAGGTACTCATATGCAACAGGATCCTTGAGGTAGAGCTTCTCACAGCACTCTAAAAATTCTTCTTGAAGATCCACTGGAACCAGATCTATCAGGGCAGAGAACTGTCTGCCTATCATTATTCCTTGTAGTCTAGCATCCGTGTGCCTGGAGGAAAAGGAATGAGAGAAGTTTACACATGGTAAGCAAGCTTCTGTAATGTGCTTGATTTAAATAACATGTATGTGGAAGAAAGGTCTTGATACCTAAAATCTGCTATTGAAGAGACAGCCAGGTTGGTCCACAGTGCTGTGCTGACTTTGTGAAGCTGCTCTGCTCTCTCCATCCATTCTCCCAGTGTTACATGGGATGATGACAGAACAGGAAGCTCACTCACATCCCACTGGCTTGTCTTGCTGCTGCTAGTTAGAATTTCCAAGAAGCACTTTGAGAAAATGGCTCGGGTCAAAATGCCAGGGCCCTAAATTAAGAGATCAAGAGTTAGACTTTTCAGATGCAACTTGCACTGACTAAGCTAGAACTTACAATATTGCTTTAGAAAACTGCTGAATTATTCAATAAGAGTATTCAGCCTAGAGTTCGATTAGGTCAGAAGAGACAAACCTTCAAAGAACAGTTCATATGGGATTTAGAAAAGTTCTTTTCCTCTGTTGCAGGCAGTGGCCTCCAAGTCAACCAGTAGTCTGGGTCTGTGGTGAAAGTACTGCTCCAAAAGGATGCTAACACAGCACTAACTAGTTGAGACGACAGAACAGACATTTCTTCAGGGGTTACCTAAGCAGAAAGAAAAACCTACAGGTGAGAACAATGTACAGGAGCAAAAGAGAATTAAGTGTATACATGTACAAAAAAAGTATGATACTGTTTTTCAGTATGGAAAGTAAAAGATTCCTCTAGATCCTTTTCAAATTCATATAGTATTTGCTTGCTTCTCTTCTCAACAAAAAGGGTACACTTCCTGAGATCTGCACTGTCTCTTGTCTGTGAAATATGCAGCATATTTTACAGAGCAAGTTATTAGAATATAGCCTCTAGTCTTTGACTGTGCAACATTGTTGTTACAACACACCAGGGCGCAGAAGAACGAAAAGGTAAAGCTATCCAATACTCTGCTCTGAATCTGTGGTGTACTATGCTTTATGGAAACATAACCATTGTATCATAAATATTAACCACAGTTATTACACGTTCTACAGAAAATGCACGAAATAACTTTATCAGTCTATTGGTTTTGCAACACAGAGCTAAGAAAACTGAGATGCACAGGACAGAGATAACTATTTTTCAGCATAACGTTACTTTGAATACATAGATACAACCAGGCTGGCACACCTGCCATTCAAACAATTTCCTGTTTTCCATTAGGTCACAGATGGATGAATGGAACAATACTATCAAACTAGATCATACAGAACTATGCTATTTAAGACTTCATTGTATTTTTTTATGTTTTAATGTCATATTTTAATTACATTTTCTGAAGGCTCACAGTTAATAACATTCCTTATTAAAAGAAGGAACAGATTTTGTCAGGCACAGGTAGGAAAACCGCAGGTCAAGACTCTTAAAAATACACATATTTTGAATAATCTGTTGAAAACATCTGCAAGGCTAATTAAACTAAAACTTGTCCTTACTTCATTAAGGTGTAACAAGTGCCACAGTCCAGAGAGCTGATGAGAAGCAGCTGGTGTCATCTTCAGAGAAAAAGCTAAAAACTGAGCTAGATTTGAACACATGCTTAGTTCTTGACTGCAGTTCTCCCTGTAACAAGTAAAAAATACAACCTAAGTAATGTTTAAGCAGGGCACATGAAATAAATTATTTGGATAGTAAAACAAATCAAGAATGGCAGGCAAAGTCACTGAAAGGTTAAAACAACAGAATTTCAAACATTGGAGAAGAACAAGCACTCAATATCCAAAACACTTGAATCCTTCGAAGCTGACAAAAACACAAGAAGAAGAGGAAGAAGTGGAAACTCCTGTAGCTATAAGCCACATGTTCAGCAAAACATAAAAACCATTTGAGAACAAACTGGCTTCTAGCTTTATAGTTTTTGTAAAAAATCAGAACTTTGCTGAATTCAAGAGTGATATGCTGATCCTAAGAGTCTTGTCACACAAAAAATTATTTTCACTGAAATCCATAAATGAATAGCTCTCTTTTAAGATTGGTAAGACACATAAAAAATAAACACATTTGACCCCTTAAAACAACACTAACACTTCCTAAGTTAATAATGTTCATTTAAACAATGATTCCACGTGTGTATAGTTCACACAAAAGGAAGCATGTAATCTAGTCTTCAGTAGCCCCCAACAACATGGTGATAAACACCTTCATGTTGATTCCTAGCCTGAAGGACTCTTCTATTTCATTAAAAGGCAAATATATATTTGCAAAAGAAAAATGCTATGTGCCATTTACTACATAAAAAGTTTTAATTTTCATTCATCTATAACCTATTCTACCACTAATAAAAGCAAACTCTGGAGTCTTGAGTGTTTACTTCAAGAGGCTTGGATGCAGATGTAAAGCACCAAAGTTGCAGCTTCCAGCTGGGGATTCTGAATCTCCTGGAAGGAATATAGGATTTCTTTCTCCAGCCTTCCTCTTACCTTCTTGTACAAGCCTTGGCCACAAAATCTGCTGTCATTTTGTACTGCCAGAGCACGCCTATGTATTCCATTGCAGGCCACAGCTGAACTTGACTGCAGAGCTGATTAAGCAAGGCAGGGTCTAACTGGTTGGAGATGGTGTCTTCAGGAAACCTTTCTTCTGAACGACCATATTTAACTCCTTCTGCTCTCAGGTGTGAATGCACAGCTTTCAAAAAAATCTGTAGTTGACCTGTTTGACAGAATGTAAGAGGAACATAAATGCATGTACCGTATTTCTTGCCAGTGAACATTTAACATCCTTTCCATTTGTATACAGAAAGAATGGAGATGACAGAAATCATCCTGTTGGGCTCTTCAAAAGTGTTACCTACCCAGACTAACATCTTCTAAATGATTGGCTCTTATTAGCAGGCCATCAGCTTGCAGCAACACTTTCTTCGTCTTCATTCCAGTGGCAACAATTTTCAGACAGCACATTTTTTCCTGCCATCTGCTTTCTCCAAAGGCCAATTTTAGCTCCAAGATGTTAAGTGGTTTGTTGAGGACTTTTAACTGAGAAAAACATTCCATGCCCAGTTTATCCTGGAAACATGGAAAGGACAATTTCTTTCAGCAGCACTAACAAAACAGTAAGCCAGATTTGTGACTGCAGTCAAAACTAAGATTTCAAATTCACATGCATACAACAACTGTACAAGTTCACAGTCATTTAGTAGCCCTACTCAATATAGCAGAAAACAGAAATTGAAACCACTGACCACAATTACTCCTTGTCAAGTTGTTTTTTTCTTTTCTCTCATGAAGAAACTACGTAGAGTATGCATATAAACAACACTTCAACATGGCAACATAACTAAACCAGGGGCAATAAATACACAAAATAATAAAAAATACCAGCAGCTACTGTCACTTTTAAGAAAATGCAGTTTACACCTGCAATTTAAATACATTTACTTAGAAAAATCTCAAATTCTTAGTAAGCATTTAATGTTCTTCAGAGTCCCACAAAGTAACTACCTTAAAAGGAAGAGGTCTTCCTAGAGACTTCTGTAATATCTTCAGATTGGCAGAAACACTAGCAGGATTGACCAAGCAGCTCTGAATCTGCTGTGAAACAGACTGAATTTCCCTGGAAATCCTTGTAGGGGAAAAAAAAAACACAAACCAAAAAAAAAAAGAAGGGGGGATGGGGGAGAGGAAAAAGCCCACACAGTTAACAGAAATTTGAGAAACAAGGCAAAAGGATGCATTAGAAAGGCAAGTTCCTTTCTTATCCTTTCACTAATGGGGTGAAAATTCTAAATGATCATTTGAGCAAGCAGAAGCCCAATGTTAGGAACCCTGAATTTTAGAAGTGAACAGCTATTTAATATACTCTACTTGAATCACTAATGGAACACAACTTGGACACTAATGGCAAACAATGCTAATTAGCTATAATACTGAAGAAAAGAGTAATTCATACAGACATTTAACAGAAATTAATCAAGAGCCACTACACAAAGACACTCACTTGTTCTGGTCTGATCCAATAAGCATCTGAGGAATTCTGTCAATTAGGTGTTTCATAACCCAGTGCCAGTGCAGAGACAGAAGTGACAACCCTGGCGAATCCACTGTCACAGTGTCAGAGACTGCCCAGAACCGGTCACGCCACAGCAAGCAGTATAAAATCTAACAAGCCAAAAAGGTTACAGTTTTACCACTGCTGCGTATTACAGAATACTTTGTACTTCATGCAAGAGAAAGAGCAAAACCACCATCACTTGCATTAACCTTCAAACTCCCACAATGCTTTGTATTTAGTGGTACACAACCAGTACTCAACTATAGGTTCTCCAAAAATATCACACAGGTCTACTGGCAATCCCTGCACCATGTCAACAATGTCAAGATTTCAGCAAAATGATATTCATGCTCTAAAAGGAAGAGGGAGAAATGAACCACCCCCGTGACCAGGACGCCACCTGTCCAGGTTCAGATCTTATTGCAGATAGATGTGGATACTCTACCACCAGTGGAGAGAAACAGGCACTTCTACAGAACAATCCATGCCATCCTAAGCAGGCATTAGAAGGTTTCATGATAAAGTTCTGACTATCCGCATCCCAGGTGTGTACATTTAGGTAAGATAATTTCCACCCTAAGTATCTGCAGGCTGAAAACCTATGTTCCACACAGAACAAATGAGAAGAAAGAGCACAACTACAGCCACTAAAACAATGATAATTTGCCTGCTGCCAGGCATATTCTGAATACCCACAGAAGCACTGTGCTTTATTTCATGGTCCCTGAAATTGAAAATTGTGTTCTGCACACAATCTCATTTTATTTAACTTCCGTATATGATGAAAAGTCTACTCACATCATGCATCTCATGGTCACTTAAGGCCACCTGAGTAGACTTCACCCAGTGAAGCGCAAATGCATCCCAAAGTTCAAAGAAAGCAACAAGGTTGACCACAATTGCATGAGGAAGACAGTTGTAACTTCCTGGATCTGAGGTTTGGGGGAGAGGGAAAGAAAGTCAGAGAGAGACTGAACATTCCAGGCACATCACATGACACACAGGAGTCAACTTCTGATCACTAGATCCTCTCTAAGGCTGAGAAAAAAATAACAATCTGAAAAGTTCTAAGAACTGAAGTAATAAAAGTAGTCCTTCGCTACTTGCACAATTCTCTATTACCTCTATGAATTTTATACATATCTATAGATATAAAACCCATAATGAGGGAATCATTGATCAACTGCTTCTATGCAGTACAGTAACTTCACCACTAAATTCTTACTCTTTGCTTTGGAAGTAAAACTTCCTACTTACAGAAAACAAAAGCATATCTGAAGAACTTGGCTCTTCTTACTTGCTGAAGACAAAATACTATTCTAAGTTCTCTCCACCATTATCCTAAACTTTAGATAATTAACAGAGAAATTATATTCACTCATTACCTAGTAAAGGCAGGACATAAATAGGGTATATCATATATAGGGTATATCTAATTTAAGAATAATGTGTTAGATACCACATTAGTCCTCATCTGACTGCTTTTACATTCACACATTCTTTGCACGCTCAGGACACAACATGTTTCAAGTACACATTTTGTAATACTGCAAATTACCCTTATTTCAAACTGAATATAGAACCAAAGGAAACAGTGAAAATCAACCCACTTTTGTGGAAATCTAGAGACATTCTTAAGACACTGTTTCTTGGCTTCTTGCTGGCTATCAAATTCTTCTCAATGTGACTTCTTTTTTCTCGGTCAAGAAATAAGGCTGCCCTGAAGTAAAAATAAAGTTGTTAAAAATCCAGTACTATTTTAAAGCCTCAGCCTTATGACAGTGGTGAATTACAACGTGAACCATATTACATTCACTGTATTATGAAAGAACCAAGTGCAGCACAACTAATTGCTTGAATATGGTTACTGTAGAAGAAAGCTCCCAAAGAGCTGATTCCTGACTTCACCAGGAACAAAACAGTAGTGAGCTACTAAATAGATGCAACACCATGGCCTGTAGGGTATGTAAGCAGCTGCTTCCTTATGCTGCAGCCTCAAAATCTGTATATTTTTTACTTTTTTAGGAAAAGCAGTCCCAATTCAAAAGTAGGGCAACCATTTAAGTTACGTCAGAGATTTCAAACTGCTGCTTCAGCCTCTTTACTGCTTTGTCCCACAGTTGTGGTTTGTCTTGAAGTACTACAGCCTATATGGAATGCTGGGAGCTCTGCTCCTTATATTAAGTGATTATTTTTAGTATGCATCCATAGAAAACAGAAGCAAAGAATTTAAATACTGTACAAAAACTCTGCCTAGTGTTTTAGATCACATCTATCAAAACCTAAAAACATACTTGGCAGACACCACACGTGTTCACTCAGCACTGATTACAGTCACTGGACAGTCTTTACAAGTTGGGGTTTTTTGTAACCCACCGATTTGCTGCAGACTTCAAAAGGATTAGAAGCTGGTCTCTGTGTTCCATTTCTGTATTGAAGTTCACCGAATTTCCAATGACCTCCAAAAACTGCATATTCCATCTTGGATCCAGAGGCATCACATGTTCATCTGCAAAGGCAGACAAGACAAGACAGCAGTGGAAATGTTACTCAGTGAAAGACTTTTCTTGATCCCCCTGCCTAAGCAAGAACATCAGAGAAAGAAAGAAGGAAGCCTAAGAAGAAGGCAGAGTCTTGAACTCTCTCACTCCAGATATCCAAACAGAAAAACATTAAGTTGACTGCAGGTTCTGTAAAACAGAATAGCAATAGTAAACTAAACAGCAGTCAGTACCCAAACAGAAAGCCTGGAAACAAGTCCACCTCATAACTCAGTCAAGAGATCGCCAACCACCCATAAAAGGTCCAGTGCCACTGTAGCTTTCAAGCACCTTACAAGCTTGGAAAGGCACCTACAGGCCTGAACTCCCCACAAAACACCAAGGGAAAATTATAGGCCACAACATGGGTTTCAGGTGGGCTAACACAAAAAATCCCGGGGAAAAACAGGGTGTCTAAACTACCAAGTCAGAAAGGCAGTGGATATATGCATCCTTCTTCTAAATATTGCTTAACTCTGGAAGCACCAACGTCTTACACCATTTTTTTTTCATAAGTACCTGTCATATTTGGCTGTAGCAACTTGATCATGTTACTGACTCCAGATGAGAGGGGACTGGCATAGAAACAACCAAGGGCTACAGCACCTGCTTCCAGCTGAATCCGCACTGAATCTGTAGGTGAAAAGGAGAGAACATAGGCATAAAAGAGCATTTATTACAAATAAAGAAAAATAACTTCAACTGAGCCAGCACAAGCAGCCTGAATTAAATCTGTGCATGCACTCTGGATATGCTGGTTGATACTATTTTGTATTAGCTTCAAGCAGTCTTAAAAGCAGTCAGAACATCATGGCTAAAGACATAAATCCAGTCAAGAGTTCTAGTTAAACTGGTGATACTTCATGTATGCTTTAAAAATATGGCTTGTGAAAATCCATGAGCTTATACCTTCAGATCTTCCTCTCAGTACATCTATTTTTGTGGGTTTTTTTGTTTCTTTCCAATTAAAAAAAAAGAGCATACTTTTCGTAAAGTAATTTTCTAGCTATTTTCTAGTTTATAGACCTACCTGCCTGAAAAGACAGCAAAATAAAGGGGAAGTAATCCCATTAACATAGGGACAACACAGAATGAAATTTCACATCATAAAAGGCAGTTAAATGTGTCAATCATTTGGACTAACTCCTGTACAAATTCTCCATAAGTTTAATGTGATTAATAATGTAATTAAGCAGTGAATAGCTCATCTCAGCTACCATCCTGAATGTTCAGTGAACACTGCTTCAGTAAATCTCCATTTTGCAGTTTCTCAGCTTTCTAATCATTTGTATTTTAACACCAAATATACAGAGACATTTTACTGCTTTTACTATCACTAGAAGAAACAGTGAAAAGAAAGGCATATTTGCATACATAGACCAAGAGGGATCAAAAAATAACTGTAATTGAGAAAAGGTCCAAGTTACACACATCCTTGACTATTAAAGCACAATGTTTAGCCAAAAGTCTCCTGTTGTCCCTAATACGCACAACCTGCTTCTGTCCCTCTGTGGAGTCTCAATGCCCTCAGTTAAGTGTGGATAGTTGAGAGTTTTCATGTCATGTAATTTGAATGGTCTGAATGTTTACAATTTGTGAAAATACAACAAATCAACCCTTAGGTAAACAAGAAAGTCAAATAATTACATACCAAGCACCTGTGACAGATTTTTGGCTAAGGAGTTAAGCCATTTAGCTCGCAATTTCCAATCTTGATTGGTTGCCTTTTCTATGAACAACTTGATTGAAGCCTGGAGAACTTCCATTTTATCCATCCAGTTTGCATCTATCTCAACAGGACTGAATTTAAGACTCTCGGGATTAGTGGACTGCATAATTTTTTGAAGATCTTGCAGAGTCAGTGGTAGTGTCCTGAAACACAAAGAAGTCCAGTAATCAAGGGCTTGAACTGCCAGATCCAGGACATAATATATTTTGTGAGTCAAGCTACTCAGGATGCAACCATCTTCAGGCAAGAGGGTAGCAATGCAATAATCTTTCCTCCTTTATTTATCTTTAAAACCCGTTTCCAACTTCAAATCAGCTGGGGGTGTCTACCGTTAGGAACTCACTATTGCCAAAAATTCATGCAGTATCCAAAGTGAATATGCATAGCATATCACTGAGAAATTCTAATTGGTTTGTGCACCAGAATGATACGCGAAGTTAAAAAAAGAAGACAAAGATAAGAAAGCAAGTGTCATTGATTAAAAAAACGAGCAAACAAAAACAAACAAAAAAGCAAACACTACAGAATGCTGCTAAGGTTTTACAATTTCAACATTGTATCTTAGTACTAACTTCTAGAGCTTGTTCTTTCACTGGAAGCAAACCATAGTACCTGTCCAGAGTAGGTTACCAAGCAAAGAAGGCAGAAAGGAAGTTTTTGCACCAGTGTTGTGAAAATAAGTTGCACAAGAAATCATTAAAAAAAATTCTTGCATATGCCCCCTGCAGATGGGCCTCTGCTTCTCTCAAACAGCTCTGTCTGAAGAAGGAAATGTGTTTTTTCGCCTGAAGCTACAGGACTTAAAATAACTGATGAATAATCGATTACACAAAAACATGAAATACCGAGGATCATTAGTATATTCACAGAATTATAGAATCAGCCAGGTTGGAAAAGACCTCCGAGATCATCAAGTCCAACCCTTGATCCAGCACTGCTGCAGTTACTAGACTATGGCACCAAGTGCCAGATCCAGTCTCATCTTAAAAACCTGCAGGGATGGAGAATCCACCACTTCCCTGGGTAGCCCATTCCAATGCCTGATTACCCTCTCTGTAAAGAATTTCTTCCTAATATCTAACCTAAACCTCTCCTGGCAGAGCTTAAGGCCATGCCCTCTTGTCTTACTGCTGGTTGCCCGGGAGAAGAGACCAACCCCCACCTGGCTACAACCTCCTTTCAATTGCAGAGAGCGATGAGGTCTCCCCTGAGCCTTCTCTTCTCCAGGTTAAACAACCCCAGCTCCTTCAGCCTCTCCTCATAGGACTTGTGCTCCAGTCCCTTCACCAGCCTGGTTGCTCTTCTCTGGACCTGCTCCAGCACCTCGACATTTAAATTAAATACTTGGATTTTTTAAAGCTCAGGAGGAAACTGAAGGAAGAAATTTTGTAGCTTTTATTACCTATTCAATCCAATGTTTGCATTCACTTTTTCTGCTAAATGCATACTCCAAACAACTCTCAAAATGGGTCAAATGTATACTTACTGAAGATTATAGAATCAAGTATTTTGAACATATTTTGAGTATTTTGAAGACTGAAGCAAAAAACAGTAAGTAATTAAACTTTTATTTGCAGTAGTTGCATGGAAAAGCAACAGGAACACAGTTATAGAGCCCGACGATCACAGTCTCTGCCTGTGTAATTTGACGAAGAATTTTGCAGGGAACAATGACATGCCATGAGTAGTTCACATATATTGCTTCTTATTTATTAGACAAAAAAAGTCCTTCCAGCCTACCTGCAGTTTCTAAGGTTTAGTCTATGCAGACAGTACATTAGGACCTGTGCATCACTCCGGACTGTCGAAAGAAGGGAGTCTTCAGCTGCAAACAGACTCGTAGGTAGGGAGTCTGGCCACAGTCCCACTGCTAGCAAGGACTCACCCCAAGTTTCATGGGAAGCCAGAGAGGAAGCATGCTTTGTAACCAATTCTAACACAAGCTACAACAAACAACCAAAAAGCACTTTAGAATCATATTCAAACATGTAACACGTATTCGAGCACAATAGCTCAGGAAACTCTTTAATTACATGTATTTATTATGAAACCATTATAAATGAGATGTTCTAGAAACACTATATAACTTACAAAATAAAAGTACCTAAACATTCCTACCAGAAGTGGAATAACATACTGTACAGTTTAAAACAGGAAGTGAATATGTCTGCACATGACAGCGTGCACAGTGTTACAGGCTACAGACTCATCAGTATTAATATCCCAAAGTCTCAGCTGAAGCTGTTAAAACCCACAAGCCTCAGAGTTCAAACAGGATATCCTCCAGCTCCCTTTTGCTGCAAACAAGTGAGCCACTGTCTACAAAATGTAGGACAAATCATGTTTATGCCCTGGGGATTATCTCAAAAAGCACATCACAAATTCACAGTCTTTATGCAACTTCGTTCATCTGATCTCTGTCCCCAGTAGCATGCCACAAGGCTGAGAAAGAATGTCTTGAAAAGGCAGGTGACAGCTGAAATTCACTCTACTTCACCATTCAATACTAAAAAGCTCCAACGTCCGGAGCTTCAACCAATCTGCTAGTTACATGGAGAACTGTACTGCTTACCCTGGAGCCAAAAAAAGGCTTTGTATCTAAAAGATACAAAAAATGTTCCAATGCCACTTAACCCTTTTTCTTCATCACTTGACAAATAATTGAGAAGATGTTTAGAATTGTTTGGTTCACCTCTCCAAGAGCACCATCTTCATCAATCCCTTGCTCTTAGGCACTTAGGAAACAGGATCTAGCCTCAGGAGATTACATTTTTCACTTAACTAGATGATACAAGAGAAGCTTTCAAACACAGGACTTTTACCTTTTGGTTAATCTGCAGTTGTTGTGAGTGGCCATAAACTTCCCAACAGGCTCTGTAAAAAGACTTTGCTAATCCGAGGCCTCTTTGTATTTGCTGCACAATTAATACAGCAGCCTGAAGCAAAGGTGACAAAGATGACACAGAACCTGAAAGATACACAGCATTTAGGGTGATATGAATGTTTAGCACCTGTCAGCCCTTTAACCCTCTGAGGACAAACACCACTCGATATGCCAAGGATGATTCAAAACAAATTAATCCTGCTGTGTCCTGAAAACTGAATGGATCCTTCCCAAGGTTAATAAGCAAATACGACAAGATATATATATAGATAGATATATATATATATACACACCAGATGACTAGCTCAAAATAAGACATCAAGCACCTGAGATGAATGAAACAGCATCACCTTGCTACAAAGAACAACTTGAATAGGTTCTGTGCTTATTTTGTTGATTTTCACTTAGAATATAGGGATTGCCTTCCCTATAGCAATAGACAACTGACACGTGC
This sequence comes from Oxyruncus cristatus, assembly GCA_013399855.1. Classification (NCBI taxonomy): domain Eukaryota; kingdom Metazoa; phylum Chordata; class Aves; order Passeriformes; family Cotingidae; genus Oxyruncus; species Oxyruncus cristatus. Next base: position 423,772 of record VXAY01000696.1, on the reverse strand, counting down.
CAGTATCTGATGTCTCCTTAACAAAGCACTCTGGTTGCCACCTTTTTATGATTTGGGCCTACTTCCTGAGAAACCAAAGAAACAATCCAAAGCTACCCGAGTAGTCTTATGCGCTTGTATCAGCATGTAACACAATAAAATAACCAAGCTTTAATACTGAAGACTTCATCCACAGGTATGCAATGAGCCCAAGTTGTTAACAAACACCAAACTGACTTTTTTTACCTGCTATTGCTGCCTTGGTTTCTGAATGCACAGCCATAAGTGCCTCACAGACGCTATCTCCAACTAAACCCAAGCCATGCAGGAGTAATTTCAAATCCAGATTGTCCAATATATTTCCATCATTCTCCCCAGGAATGTAAATTTCAATCCCACGATTCCGCATGGCTCTGGATATTTCCCCATGAACTGGATCCATAGAAAGGAAAAGCCTGTTGGATATTAGAATAGAATAGTTCAAACTGGAAGGGATCTACAACAATCATCTAGTTCCATGCCTTACGTTCTTAAGATGTAACTTAAACTATATCACTCTGGAACCACGAAATCGGCTCTTCCATAAAGCAAATTCATCTTCATAAAAATGGGGACACTAATATCTAGAAAGCCGGAGACAGCTACTGAATTTAAATAAGAAATCTGTATTAATAGTTACACTTTGAAATTAGACACAGATATTCTGCATGACTTTTATCTCATATCTGAGCTACGTCTGTTTTATCATTTGCCCACTTCCAAAGAAAAGTTAAGCTATGCCTCTGAGCTATAAAGACTTTTAAAAGTCTTAGCAACAGCTTCAGATAATTCTGTGCTGTTTAAAAACCAAAGCATCCAACACCCAAGTAATTATTACTATCAGCAGACATCTCTTAAAAGCAAGGAGGAAAATATACTTCTGAGATACAATGCAGTGAAAACAGGCTTCTGAGAAGTCAAAATTTTGCTTTCAATTCAGAGGAACTGGAGCATATCAGTCCCAATATACTTTTCATGAATTTATAAGAGGTAGGAATTACACAGAATATTCTACATGCTCTCCTCCCATCTTCCCCACAGACTACTTCAGATCTGAGACAAAAGACTGCCTGTTTGGGTGGTTTGTTGGGGTTTCAAGTTCCATCACTGCAGGAAACTCGAATTTATAGATGGGATGGAAAAAGCTGGGAAGAAAATTATTATGTCCATATACCAGCTTTCATTACCAGCATATATCTAAATACTTCACCATCTTCAACACATGTTCCCTCAACTTCAATTATAGTGGCACAGGGAAGTGCTGAAATCCTAATTTAGGAATGGAAAATCAAGGCAGTGGTACACTGCTATGAATTTTTCAGTGTAATAATCTGTGCTGCAACAGGGATGTAAACCAAAGCCTCTCTCTCATATGCTCATCACAGTGCAGTTTTCTTCCTTGCCAGACAGTGTTACTACAGTACATGGAAAACTGAACAGCGTTCCAAATACCAAAAGACTGGTTCACAGATGACATTTTTATTCTAAACCTGCTACTTGGTAAAGGGGAAACATAAAAGGCAAAAAACCCAAAACAACCACCAAACAGAAATGCAATGCACCTGAAGTTTGGATGAGGAGCTATTGTAGGAATTGTGCCATCTATCACACCTCTCTCACTCATGGTAAGAACACCTCCTGGTTCAAGTAAAGCATTCAAGCGGTCCAGCACAGAAGGGCTGTATTCAAAAGAAATTCATATGGTTATGAAAAGGTAACAATCTGACCCCTTTCTGATCTAAAATCAAAACAGTACCAGTCTTAAGCAAAAAGCGAAACACTTAATTACTTTATAAAGTTACATGAAAACTATCAACTGCTAAGCTGTCTAAGAAGGAAGACACTCTTCCAAAACATCTAAGTTACTACTCCTGTCTATTATCAAATGCAAAATGTTCAGCTGTGAACCATACAGTAAGAGGCAAAGTCAATTGCGTAGGTCAAAGGATTCACTCACTGAAACAAGGTCACTAAAATCTCTTACTTGCAGAAATTAACGTTGTCCATTAACAGCCAATCTCCAGACTGCAGGGCCTGAACCAACATTCCATCCACCCACTCAAAAGTGCCATGGTTGTTACAGTCAGCAGCCTGGGCCTGCTGCAGCTTGAAGCGCCGGAACTCTTCTACCAGGTGAGCAAACTCTGAAAGGAAGTATACCTTACATTGAGACTTACATTCAAGAAAAATAGTCGTTATTTTGCTCATAAACATTTATGCTTTCTCTTTTTTAGGGGCACATAACAGCAGAGGCTCCAACTCTTCAAGTAGTCCCCCGTGAGCCAAATCCATGTGAACAGAAGGGGTTTGCAAGCACAGAGACATACAACCCAGACCGACAGTTTCCTCCCCAAACAGATATTTTTCTCCACCCCTTCATCCCATTAGATGAAATTTGATGGATATTAATGCCTTATGTTAAACAATGATTAAAAGAATAAAAAAAAAGGAAAAACAACCCATATGTTACTCTGCTGAGATCATAACAATCAGCTGATAAGTGCTTCAGAGTAAAAATGCAAGAATAGTATATCCAAGTTCCCTTTCTTAGAAATAAAAGATAAGTGCTTGTATTGCATCATACGTTGAGTAGCTCAATACAGGAGAATTCTGGTACTTTCAATTGCCCACCATACATACCTGCCTTTGAGTAGGAATTTATTTTGTTATTCAGTCGCTGGGTAAGCACAAGTATTCCCTCCAGTTTGCTCACTAACTCAGCTGTAACACTTCTACCTCCTTCACCCAGAGATTTGGGTTTGTAATTCAGGAGGAAATTGCTCCAAGCACGCAGCACAAGTTCAGCATCATCTGCACAAACTTCTGTCAGGAGAAGACTGTCCCTTACGAGTGTGCTCACAGCATTCTCCACTTTTTCCAAGAGGCACTGCCACGGCCTATTGATATCAACCTGCAAACAGGCCATCACAGAGTTAGCTCACGCAGAAAACTGTGGTGACTTAGGTTCCATTTGTAAACTCTAAGCTCACAGTGACTGGCCACTGTTAGGTAGGAAGGAGAAATATTACCATATTACCAAAACAGCATTTACCTGTTCAAATCCACCCAGGAGTTCAGTTGTATCCATTGCACTGTTCATTGCCATGATTTTTAGTCGGTGGCCAGTGAGATGAGCCAACAGCTCAACAAGACAGGTTTTGCCAACAGTTGCTGGGCCCACCAGGATCACCATCCAGCTCATGTGCACACATTTCATTATGGACTCAAGTGACTGCAGTGAATGATGTAGAAATGAGAGATTTCTGCCAGGATGAGGAACATAGTTGCCACGAGAAAGAACTGAATAACCAATCTGAAAGGGATGAGAGACACATGGATGAATACTCCAAGAGGCAAATGGGAGCTTAGCTGTGCAAGTTGCTTACTTCTCTCTCCCCTCACAAAATCTGTTGTCAGCAGTTTACCTGAACATTATATGGATTGATGTGAAAAGCCCTGGTTCCTGTATACACATCAGTCTCCTGGCCAAAAATGTCTCTAAATATGGAAATAACCTAGAATAGTCGAAAGAGCAAAAAAGAGAGACTTATCAGTTCAAGGTATCCATTGTTCCAAAGATTTACTTCTAGAGATTTACTTCTAAAGTAGCCTTTCCTTTCAGTTCCATAGCTATGTGATAGTAACTAACACAGTTAAATCACAAATGTCATTTAACTCAAAGTACAGCCAGCAATTAACACGAGTGTGAGATGTCCAGAGCAACCCCTTCATTAATCATGGTTTCCCATGACTTGAAATACTGTCAGCAATGTTTCTCTTTAACAAAGTACTGAGATAGAATTCACTTAATAAATAAGCTCTTTGACAACACAGAAAAATACAACAATGTTACAGGGAGGGGAAAGTAAACCCATGAGAAAAATGTGCAGTCACATACAGTCAGTAACTTCAGTCTTTGACTTCTAGCTTAATACCTTTTAAATGCCGTGAAATTAAACAAAAGCAAAAGACTTCTAGGCAGAGAGGGAAAAGCAGGCAGCAAACATCATTTAATGCAGAATCACACAAGAATATGTTGTGTTTTGCTCTGTATTAGTCCTTTGTTATTCTACTTGCTTTCACATACACCAGCTTTCTGCTTTTATTCTAATTAAACTGGTATTTCAAACAGCAAGGGAAGCAGGTATGTATGACAAACCTCAAAATCCCAAACAAACCAATTTTTCTTTTGTAAGAGATAATGTCTATGAATGACTTGCAAAGAATCTTCAAATTTACACCTGGATTTCTGTAAATACTTCCTGACCACCTGAAGCGCAAGGAAGGAGAACACACAGCTCACTTTTTCTTTGTCTTCCTTGGTTCTCATTCTTTCTCCATATACCAAAAACACGTGCTGGCCTGGATTGTAACATCCTGGTAACTGGTCAACAAGCATTAGCTGGCACCAGCGGAAAAGATCACGTAAGTTGAACTCCCAGGGTCCTCCTTTCTGTCCCCACTTTCTTTCAGCCATGACTTCTTTGTCAATCTGAAAAAAAAAAAAAAAAGCAGTAATTAAAAGTACAATCTTTTATTCTACCCACGAGGTGGTTTCAAATATTTTTTAAAAAAACTCAACTGAACTTCTGCCTTTGGCACTGCTTGCAATATGGATGACAACCAAAAGAGCAAGTTACATTCACTTTGCTGAAGATATGTCAGAACTAAAGCTTGATCTAGTTTGTCCTCTACTATCTCTCCAATGCTTAGCTCAATTTTCCCATTCACTCCTGCACTCTTATAAATTAACACTCAGTAAGATGCTGCCACAGAAGACTTTACACCAGGTCTCAGAATACTACTTTTTCTTAAGATTACTACTACTGTGTATGCATGTTTTGTCTTCTGTGAAAAACAATGCCTCATCAATTATCAATCAAGAATCTGATTGTCGTGGTACAAGAATTCAGGTACTGGCTTTAGTGGTGTTCTTCACTTTCTTCCGCAGATACTTGCACCCCTCTTTTTTTACCCATGCAGCTCTCTATAAAAATGCATAACACGAGACTTAATTTTTTTTTTCAATTTTGTTGCATTTTGCCTACTTCTACACAGAAGAAATTAAAATATATTTACCTTGTTATTGAAAGCAACCATTTTACCAATAACAGTTTTATCAATAGCAGGAAACATAGTATTTGCAATAAACTTCATATCTTCTGCTGACAGTGGATCAACATACACCTGTAAAATCAAGAGGATTCAGAGTGTTGATACAATCAGAGAACTAGAAGACAGGACCATGATGTAGTTTAAACCAAATAAGCTTGCCTGTGTAAATCTATTAAGAAAGGACTTGGGCAGACCCTTCCTTCCACCTCCTTGCCTGTAGGGATTCTGGCATCCAAAAATCTTTGTCATCTTGTGCTGTACATGAAAATTCATTCCCAGTTCTGGAACATAAATCTCAGCTCTGTGGTCAAAGCATGCGTTTAGCCCCTCTAATACAGACTGAGAAGCCAGATTCAACTGAGGAAAGAAATAAGGATATAAAATTAATGCTCCACAAAACATTTTTGCATAGTCTCTAGTTTAACAGTCTGTAATACACAGAAGGTAAAATTCAATTTCTTCGCTATTCTAGAACTATGACATGTTACTACCTCCAGCTAGACTGCTATTACAGTGGGGCAACTAGCATTTTTCCTTATGGGCACTTGTTATTTGTACTGTGTTTTTTTCATTTTGATATCAAAACAATTCTCCATCGTAAAACCTGCATGTTCAAGATGTTTCTTCCGAACTTCCGTGACATTCAGTGCTTTGTTGGTTTGTTTCTTAAAAGGCAGCAGTCTAGGCTATTTAAATACAATGGTTGTTTAAAGTGGTATTCTACTCAATAGGGGGGAAAAAAAGAGGTATACAAGAGGCTAAAAAATTCAAGATTTTGCACTGTGTAGTAATTAGAATGCACACTGTCAAGAAGGCAGATCTGTGCACATGTATGCTTCAAAGCATTTGCTACGTGGTACATGGCCAAACCTATGGTGACAGGATAGCTTATACTGGCATGATGGAACTCTTCTCCATCTCAATTAAATCAGTACCCAACACAGTATATTTGTCCCAGCAAAACACCTTCTATTTCAGTGAAATTATATTCATGTAAGAACACGTATACCAAAGCTTCTATTGACACTCTTCCCTAAAAACTTTCAAATGTAATTCAAATATGTCCTTGGTTTCCTGCAGTAATTTAGACTGGGATTCAACCCTTGTTCTATTGTATCAAAAAAGTCTAGTCCTTGCCTCCCTCTGTGGAGGGTGAATGGGCAAAGGGACTTAGTAGAGGGAGATGGAATGATCACTTTCATTGTGGCCCTACATGCACCTAACTAAAAGTAAGCAAAATGTCTGTCATCAACCTCTGAAGCTATTTCTCCTACATACCAAAACATCAAGTTTGTTCTTATATAATATTCCATTTTATTTGTCCCCCAAACCTGAATTTACCTCATCTAATACAATCCAGTGTCCAGCCTTTAGTGCTGCCAGCAGCGGTCCATCACGCCAGGCAAACTCTCCTCCCTTCCCACCTTCCACAGGCAAGTCTGTTCCAAATAAGTCTGTCACATCCTTTGGGAGTAGAGAACAAGATGGGGGAGTTGGGGAACTACAAGACTTCACAGAAGTTCAAAAACAGCCTTTGTTAACTTTACTTAACATTTTCTCCCTTCCCTTTTAATACCTACATTTTAGGTCTATTTAAAAAATTCCAGTAATTGCAAACTGCTAAAAGGTTTTTCCATTGCAGTACTCCAGTGACCAGCTACTATATTTAAAAACAAAAATTTAAATTGGAACAGAAAAGCTAAAAAGCCTTAAAACTGTTTTCAAGTAACATCACAGAAGCCAAGAAAAACATAGCACACAAAGATATGCATGACTTCACTTGAAAAGAACAGAAATATCTGGGAACTGGCATTCACTCAGAGAAGCTTACTGCTCTTTCTGGTTCCCCCTCCCATTCAGTTTTATCTTTAGACCAAGAAGGAAAAACTGACGTTTCAGACTCAGTGCCAAAGTTAAAAAGAACTGCATTTTCAAAGTTAAACAAAACTTCTACCCTGCTGTAACACCAAGTTACAAAGATGGTACTTTATTCTACCGTTTGTTCAGACAGGTTGATTCGAACAAGACAGTTTCCCGAGGCTTTTGCCAGGGCAGCAACTAGACTGGTTTTGCCCACTCCTGGTGACCCCTCCAACAAAATAGGTTTGTTAAGCTGTAGGGCTCTTAACAGTCTTTGCGCGTTCACTGCTGTAGTCCCAGCATTTAAAGCATAATCTGTCACGTTGTTCCTCTGGAGAACAGGGCCTAAAACAAAGGAAAGGTAAACCAGAAAACAATTAAACCAGAATGTTTATGCTGGAGCTGCTGCCAGTGTGCCTCTGAATGAGATCATTATGACTGTAAATTGCTGATCTCAGTACAAGAAGCAGTGGAGATCAAGCTTATATGCCATTCTTTCTGTTTGACCCATCTCTGCATATTTATGTTGAATTTTGCAAAAAGCATATGAATGTAATTTATTTTGCCAGGAAACTTCAACACCTTCTGGTTCATGACCTAAACTAGAGAGCTACCACTGAAAAAAAACATAAATCTGTCCTTGCGCTTCAGTCATGAGGATTTAAAACTCAAAAGCAGCTCTTGAAAAACTGACACTGAAGGATCCAACTCAGTCATGCTACAGAATAATGTATTAATCTTTTCCATACACTGCTACTTCTGTGAAGGAAGACTGCTTTAATTAACATGTGCTTTCTCTTTACTGTTATTATGGCATACAGTGGAGATAGAGCAGAGAGCGTGTCTGCCAAATTCCAGTCAGTATAGTTCACTGGGACATCACTCCCCCAAATCAGCATTACTCAGGTATACAAGACACTAATCACCAATTTATCATACATATCTTGATACCTGTTTAGTATGAAAAGGATCCAAAGAGAATCCTTTTGCGATCTACTCAGCAGAGAGGAACTAAGCAATTTACAAAAAAGCATTACCTTGTACAATTTTATGCATGACTAACACAATCCATGAATGCCAAAATGTTCAAATATGAGCGATCAATACAGTATTAGGAACACATAGTTCCATGTACTAAAAACTAACCAGCTGAATTAGAAAGTTCACAGTCAACACCTTTTAGTCCTGTCACTATATTTAAAGGGTAAAAAGCAATATTTTGCTAGTTCCATTTGCATTAACTTGTCCCATGAAGAACTGAAATTCAGGGACTAAATTTTTGCGAAGACTGCAGCAAATTTTTGAGAGCCTACATCAAGGGAGGACATTAGTCTCCAGGCTGTTTAGCTTTGTACTCAGGAACCCTCCTTCCCATGCTTTACACAAGGGCCAGGATGAGCTGCAGCTTTAGTTACTGGAACTTAACAGGCATTCTGACCATGCAAAAATGACAGAAAACTACAACTCAAAATTAAAAAAGCTTTGTTAAACCAAAAAAGTCTGCGAAAATTAGGCCATTAACCATTAAGAAGTCATCAAGGAGAGGAACGAACAGATATGCCTTCTCAATAAACGTGATTGAGTTGCAGTCTACACACTTGTAGGCAGAAAAGGCATTTTTTTAAGGCTTGAGAACAAATAAATTGTTCTGTGATGGTTCAGGTATCCTACTCAGATTTAGTGAATAACAAAGCCACTAAAAATATAAACCACAGAATAAATATCCACCCATTCCCACAAAGTCTCTTGCCTCTTGGAATAAAAAAGGGGTGAATTCCCATGAAGTTGTCCATCCATACAAACTCTTTTTCCTTTGTTCTGTCATAAATCTTTAGTTCATCCTTCTGATAATCAGTCAGCTCAAAGAACTGACTCATTTTCTCACATAAGAATGTCAGGCATTTTTCACGAGCTAATAGAGCAGTATCAGCTGAGCAGGATGTTGTACCTGCAATCAGAAAAGCTAAGTAAGTGTGTGCTTCACAAACATAACTAGACACATTCATTTCACGACTAAGAAACTCAATTCCTTCTATGCACATAGGTTTATATTTTATTTTAGTGCTTTTCCTCGCCAATGCTTCCAGTACTATTTACCATGGACAAATTGTTCTGCGAGCAACAGAATTAAAGACACCTTATTTCTAAACCCCTTTCTTCTCTTCAGCTTTCTGTATTATTCAAACTCTTGCTACCGAAACACAAAAAGGCATATGACATATACAATATGGTTAAATGGCAGCGAAAACTTCTCCCAGGAGTCTTCCATGCTGGCCCAAAGCATTTTGTTTGCCTTTGACTAAAAAATATTAATACTAATATACAGTTTCATATTTTTTGCTACTAATGAGCACTGAACACTTACCTGATCCTATTCCATCAATATATACCAAACATGCAGCATGGATAAAAGACATCATTGGAGAAATGTGAGGAAGGCTATATTCCTTGGCAGAATTCGACTCATTATCTACCATGACGTTCATAAAATTAACCCATGACAAGACATCTCTCACACTGAGAATACACTGGCGACCAAACTCTTGATTAGTCAGCCATTCAACGAAGTCCATCATGAGTTCTGCTATGTCTGCCCCTAAAAAGAGGGTAAAATAAATAAAAAAATCAAATAAATTCGAGTTAGAAAATATTTTTTTTTGCCACATCTACCACACTGTTGTAAAAAACATCTCTGTAGTAGGTACAGCTGTAATGCAGAGCAATGTGGGTGGGTACTCTATATCCTAACAGGGAGAATAACTGAAGAGTAAGTTTATGCCTATGCTGACACTACAAATCCTTTTAAATTCAAGTAACAAGACAAAATTAAGTGACTAATACTAACAGTAAAGCTGCTGGCAGAAAGTGAAGTGCCAGTTCTTTTAAGACTCTACATAGAAACCAAGCTGGGACACTGAAAGGCTGGGGATAGTTCAGCTACCTGGATGGTGAAGTAAATACAGCCTTGAACTTAATTTGGCTAGCCATATAACATACAAATTAAGGGAAGAATGAAGTCTAAAATATAACATAGCTGTCCTCAGAAAGAGATGTAGTTAGAAGAAAAACGGTCACAGTGGTGTAAATTCTGAGAAATGGCTGGCAACCTTTAAACTCTTTATTGTCTTAGCAATGTTTGAATACAAACACACAGAAATACCCACCTTCATGGTTTACTGCACCCAGAGACAACCCCGGATGAAGATTGTGCTTTACAATCTGTATCAAATCATCACGGCCATTGCTTTGTGGACACCATATTTCAGTAAATCTATTGCGCAATGCAGGAGAAAGCTGCAAACAAGAAGAATGATACAGCAATTCAAATCACATTACATTGTATTCCTTAATGTCATGGTTAACTGATAGCCTTGTAGCCACTCTACTTGTCAACCATTAATACAGTGAACAAGTTAGACCTTTCCTTCTAATTTTGACAAGGATATAACAAACTCTTTGAGAGAGTGTATATTTTAAGATTTCTAGTAGTGGCATCAATGCAGGAAATGGCTGAAAAAGAAAGTTCAAAACAATATGGGAAGAAACGGATGTGGTTTGCAAGCACCAAAGTTGCAGTTCATTCTAGGACACCATGTATCAAACAATGGCTTTGTAATCTCCCTTGGCTTACAGACACAAACTATAGTTCTTTTAGATCTAGCTTCCAACACTGTTTAAGAGTTGTGGTGTTTTTGGGGGGGGTTGTTGTCTTTGGGGTTTTCTTTGACCTGTTTTTAGTTACCTAAATCTGAAGTTTAGAAACAGATTTTTTCCATTTAATAAGAAAGGCCTTCTGGGATGTGATGTTCACATTTACTGAGACAGACAAGATGACCTCTAACTATCACTTTCTGAATAGCATTGGGGAAAATAATCTACTATGCAACTTTCTACTACTCCAGACTCACATCAGAGCTCCTTCACAAGTCACAGTTCCTGTACTCGAAATATCCTATATATCAAGCCTACCTAGAGTATTGAGAGGCCTGAAGCTCTCTTTGACATTTTGCTGAGTATTGACTTACAATGTCAAAATGATACCACACAAAAGTGATGGAGAACAGGTACAACCTAATCCTCTTATAGAGTGACAAAGCAGATGCCTACTAGAAAGCAATGGATGCCAGAATTGGCACAATGCACCCTGTACCTCTAATCACCTAATGGTAAATATGACCTGAAAATGCATGATGTACTTCCAGATGTTTTGACATTTTACCTCTTTTTTCCCAAAGTCACCTCCTGGATTCATGGTCGCAAGGATACGAAAATTCTTTCCTGCAACTAATAGTTCCACCTCGTTCTCCTCATCATCTTGACCTCCCTTTTCAGCAAGTACCAATGTCTTTTCAGCTTCAAGAACACTAGACAGAAGGTTAAAAAAATTGTTTATTTTAAATTTTGTTTCACACTTCAAAAGGTCACTTAAAAACAAAAATCAAATTAATTGGCCTGGTTAAACTTTCATTTGCCCAATATAATGGGTAACAGAAAAGACTAAAATGAGGGATACTGTTGCAAGCAAATAATGAAATTAAATGGAAATTTTAACTTTTTTTTTTTTTTTTTTTTCTTTCCCCACACAGCAAGGAGGAAAACAACTAGATTTTGTTCCTGGGATTTGACAGGGTGCATAGTTTTCAGGAGCTCACTGACAGGTTGAAAATACTAATACTGCAGATGCTAAACTGGAGATTTTAATTTTAGTTTTTATTTTCTAACTTGACGCATGGTTTGAAGTGTTCTCAGTTTAAACGGTTTCAACTGAACTAAGGTTTGTGTTCCTAATTTTTTTATCCAGGGACATAAGATCTTGAATAAAGCAAAACCTTTCATCATTGTATTTTTGTCCATGAAACAGAAACAAATACAGCTATTTAAATGTAGATTAGCCTGTAGCGGCACTATAAAGCCAAATGTAAAGTAATGACACCAACCAAATTTGAAATAAACACTATCAGTGTAGCAACATATGTCAAGTGAATATAAAATATATCTGCTTTCCAACAGAAATAACTTATTTGGAAAAATAAAAGGTAAGACATTAAGACTTCGGCAAGACATGGCATTTTGTCTTGTCTTAACCTACTATCCTCTACCCTAGCTGTAATCAAAATTTCAAACAGCAAAGAGAGCAAAAATTGTCTAAGTACTACTGTGATTAAAACTACTACCACTGACAGACAGATGACAATTAGAAAAACAAAGCAAACTGGCACAGAAGCTGAAATACGAAAAAGGCCAGTTACTTGTACCATTGTCCCTTTCAGTAAGAACTATAAAACTAAGAGAGCAGCTCACCTAGGCCAGGAAACAAATGTGCTAGACTTACCCCACTCAAGTTTATATAATGATTAGATGCAGTTAAAATGCTTAATACTAACACATTTAAGACATACCTGTTAAGTCGTTCCAATACAGAATCATCAGCTAAAGAAATCTCATCAAGGAGGAAAAAACCCTCCTCTTTCATTGCTAAAACAAGAGGTCCATCACACCACTCAAAAAGTCTAGAACCATCAGATTCTTCCTAAGAAAGAGAAAAGGAAATGAGAAGTCATAATAATCGCTACTTTTTGCTTCTGTGGTCATGCTCTCCAAGCTATTACTGATGCACGACAAACCTGGTCTTTCGACCTCTGCCTGACTGGGCGCAGTCCTCCCAGGAAGTCTGATGTCTCCATATGCAAGTGGCAATTCACCGAGTACAGCTTCTGACTTGTTAATGCTGCAAAGATCTGACAAATGGTAGTTTTACCACACCTGCAACAAAGTAATTTAATTGAAAGGGATGAATTAAAAAAAGAACAAAACAAAAAAACAAACCAACCCAATCAACTCACTTTGGACAGGATTCATACTTTCATTGAAGACCTATGAGGTAAAGGCCCAGCATGCAAATTTCCTCCCGCTGCTTTCCTTGAAAGAAATGTACGGAATGTGATGCCATTTTTGGGCACAACAACCGTTGCTGCCTTGCACAAGAGGCCTTTAATTAAATTTAAATCAATATCTGCATTGATGGATTATTGCAGGTTTAAATTTATATCAATCTGCCCTTGCAGATACTCAACCAACCTAACATTTCACTTAACTGGAAATAATACATGCCCAGATCAAGCCCAAGTCCAAGGGAATATACTGCTGAGTATCTAGTTTTCTTTTCTTAAATTTTTCTTTCCTTCTCTCCTATGAAAATTTGCTCTACAAATTTATACCCAGCACAAGAGCAGACAGCATCTACTTTCACAACCTCCTTTGCACCATATGAGGCGGAGAAGTGGTAGCAAGGCTATATTCAAGTTCTTAAAATATGTAAAGTGAATGTACTCTTAAACAGAAAAATGTTACAATTACTCAGAAGCAGTCACTCCAGTGAGGCACAGTGAGATTCTACAGGGCACCTTGTAAAAGGTGGGGACAGAAGTCAGCTCTTTTCCATTTTACTACTTTCAGTATAACTTCTGTGTAGTTATACACAGTGCAAATAATTCCATTAAAGACTTGTGTTGAAAGAGATGCAACTGCTGCCCCTCAAAAAGGAACTGTGAAAAACAAGAGCTGCAAGTCTGCCACGAGAGAGGTTAAAATGTCCCAGATCAAAGCAGCACTGAAGCCCAAACAATCATTTCGTGTCTGACTCAGTGGCTGGTGCAGCATTACAAAGAACTGCATCATAAAAAGCAAGATTACCCAGTGTCTCCCACCAGCAGTACTGGTTCACCAAACTCCAGGGCTCGTCCCACCAAAACGGCGAGTCTCCTCATCCCCTGAGTCCAGACAACATGGTTAAAATCTCTATCCATCACTGACATCCGTGTGGAAGATTTAGCTGCACAACACAAAGCAATCCATCAGCTTCAGTCACACCTAGAGAACTACCAGTGGGGTCCTTCTAGGAAACTCACCCAGTAGCTTTTTGACACTTTCCCCTGAGAACAGAGATTCAGGATTTATTTTTTTTTTGAAGTGTTTTTCAAGGACACTCTGAATAACATCCACCTCCTCCTGTTTCCTGACTCTGCCTGCCAGAAGCATGAAACCTATGAAACAGAGGAAGAGAGGAAGCAATTACTACCTGGTTAATCAGCAACAAAAATTTACACTTAAGAGCTAGGGTTGGAAAGCAGTTCTACAGACACTTTAAAGAGCTGAGGCAGCAGAGCTCACCATCATTGGCTAAGTGCTGAAGCCAGTCATACTCCTTCTCCAGTTGTTCTGCCAATCTATACCTTTCAGCCCAACGAAACAGATCCCTCAGGGTAATGAACCCATGCTTCCCAGCAAACACCGTTGAACCTCTACGATAAGACTGTCACAAGAACAAAATGTGAGCCATTTTTTTCATGAACGTGTTCAAATACTTCAAGCAAAGCTAAGCAGAGGTCTTTGTTCTGACATTTCTACAAGTAAATTCCACAGAAAAAAAAGAAGTCTAGCATAGTCACGACACCCAAACACAAACCACCTTTAGGTAAGTATCTGACAGGTACCAGGAACAAAATAATGTAGATAGCAATAAAAAAATACTGAGAATAAAATATGTGCCTGGAATAAAAGAAAATCTGTTTTGTGCTGCTGTAATTGATTTTAAATACAGGGCAGTTTTAGCTACACACTGAATGTCAAATGCCCGCTGAACACAGGAGTGTCTGAACACATCCCAAATTACTGTTTAAAAATAAAAGCAAATTTCATGTGAACCAAAGACAGCTACAAATCCAATCCTGTACTTTAGATCCAGAGCAAGTGATAATTCTATGTATCAAATCCCAAGGTCTCTGGTCATTATTTTTTTGCTGCTAGTTTTCTCTCAAATCTGGCATCACCTTCCCTATTCTCTATTTTAACCACTGGAATTAGTACCTTAGTGGGTTCTCTTCCATCAGTTATGGTTTAGGATTTTAAATATCTTTCAGATAACAATACCTCTCCCCTAGCCTCCCCCCACCCCCCAGGAATGTCTATTACTTAGTGCATATTACTTTGTGCGTATTACTTTGAAATATGTTTACATTTCCCATACTAAAAGAAGAAAGACTCTCATACTTGCAGGTCTAACATGACTTTGACAAGCTTGCTGCAATAAGAAGGTGGCAAACTGCATCTCTTGTGCAGGATGGTTTCCAGTTCAGCACTTGGCAATTCATCAAAATGCAGTTCCACGAAACGATTTCTGAAGGCTCTGGACAAAACCTAAAATAGGAGACAATACTATTGCTTGAACTTTTTCCTTTGATATTCCTTATGTTATATCTTCTCCTACACATCCAAAGGAAATATGGATGGTGTCATAGCATACAAATTAGCACGTACACATAAATATTGAAAGAAATCATAAGAGACAGTCTGGATGAAGACAGAAACTTTAAAATGCATTGTGTTTTAATCACAGTAGCACCACAAAGCCACAGGCTCATTCTCCCTACAATGGGATGGGGGAGACAATTGGAAGGGTAAAAGTGAGAAAACTTGTAGGCTGAGATAAAGACAGTTTCCATAAGTAAAGCAAAAGGTGCATGTGCAAGAAAAGGAAATTAGGAATTCATTCATCATTTCACATCAGTAGGCAGGGGTTTAGCCATGTCGAGGAAATAAGGGCTTCATCATGCAGAAATGTTATCTGGGGAAACAAACACCAAACATACTCTGCTTCCTCCTTCTCCCCCCACTTTTGATTGCTGAGCACAACCTGATATGGTATGGAACATCAATGTGGTCACTTGGGGCTGACTGTCCCGGCTCTGTCTCCTTCCAGGTTCTCGTGCATGCCCAGCCTACTCCCCTGATGGGGCCGTGTGAGCAGAGGAAAAGGCCTTGACTCTGTGCAAGCACTGCTCAGCAGTAACTGAGACATCCCTGTGCTGTGAACACTGTTTTGATCACAAATCCGAAATATAGCACCATACCAGTTGCTACGAAGAAAACTGGCTACTCCAGCCAAAACCAGTACAAAATGGACATCAACAGCCTAAGCAGAATCTCTTGAACAAGAAACGCTGAGTCAAGGATAATATTTACAGAATCATGAAATATTCTGAGTTGGAAGGGATGCACAAGGATCATCGAATCCAATTCTTAAGTGAAAGGCCTATATGGGGATTGAACCCACAACCTTGGCATTATTAGCACCACACTATCTACTCGAAGGAATGTATTATACAGACCTTTCTGCCACCATAGAGACCTGGAGGATTCTGTGTAGCAAACAACATGAAGCGAGGGTGAGCTTTGACAACTTCCTGGGTCTCAGTAATGAAGAGCTCTCTGTTATCATCCAACAGACGGTTGAGTGCCTCCAGAACATCAGTGGGAGCCAAATTCAATTCATCTAGAACAATCCAGTAACCCTTTCTCATTGCATCTATGAGAATGCCTTGGAGAGAACAGGAAAAGTCCTAGTTGAAAATCTAACAAAGCAAATTGAACAAAAGCAGGCACTGCAGATACTTTTAGCAACTCATTTTCACTCAGTATAAATGCTAACCCAGTTTGTTGAAGTTGTTGAATTATCTTCTTTATGTTCAACAGGACAAGCATGATGAGAGAGACATGAACTCCAGAATTTGTCAAAATTCACATAAGTGATTATCATTAAAGTGCCACTGCTAACTTTATGACAGGTCATCTTCCCCATTGCAATAAAACAGCCAAAGCAGGAAAGAACAAAAAAACCAATCAACAGTGAAGTGAGACAGGACTTTGGAGTATATACAACATGCCCACTCACCTTCCTTAAATACCAACTTCCCAGAGGCGTCCGATGTATAACAGCCAATATATTCTTGGATGTCCGTATGCTCATGATTGTTAATCCTTACACAATGATTCCCAGTAGCAGCAGCCAACCAGCAAATTAAACTGGTTTTACCAACAGATGTCTCTCCTTGAATCAGTACTGGATGAGTCCTGAGAGCCATAAACAAAATAGTGAGTTTGAAATATGAGCCTTACCTTTCTCATACACAAGATGTCAACGTTATCAAACCACACTATAAAAACATCATCACTTAACTCACTTAGGGTATCCTAGATCACAGACTAACAGGGTAACATAAGTAACTTTACTCCCAAGTGTCAACAGCTACCCATGATGCTTTTCATGGCATTGTGAAATAAGGTTATTCTAACTCCAAATCTCTAGATTATAATTTAAATAAAATAAGGTATGGCAGTAAGATGGTTTAATAAAACAACCAATACATGTATAAATTCAAGTCACTCTATAATGAAGAGTTAACTGTAAAGTAGAAGGAAAATAGACATTATTCATACAAACAATAAAGGTTAGAGAAGCACCAAGACTCAAGGCCTAAAGAAACATATTCAACTTATTTTTTTAATGAAAAAGTTGAAACACTTACCCTGCAGACACAACTCTGACCATGTCTTTCAGATTCAGCTTAACTGAGGGAGTTAGTACATAACTCTCATCTACAGTAGGTTCTTTGTCCCCAGCTGAAATCCAGTATCCTTCTATAAGTATAAAACTCCCTCCTTGGGGTTTTGGTATTTGCTAAGGAAACACAATAGAAATAACAGATCATACAAATGAGTTTCAATTTGCTAATGAAAACTTACTGTTACACCAGGCAACATATTTTGTTAAAAGTAATTTTAAATTAATCCTCGAGCGCTCCTGAAGTAAGCACTGACCCCTTGCCACAGAATGCAAATTACAGGAAAAACCTGATCAGATTATTTCAGGGTCACGAAGTCAGTGCCATGAAGATAAAAATGATTCAAGAATCCTAGCACTGAATCGTGAAGGGAATTTCCAAGCAGGATATTTGCTTTCATCTTTTTATATTCATACATATTTTCCAATAGGAAGGGGTTTATTCTGAAACAAATACCTATCTCTTAAACTGGTTTCCCTGTCCCACTGCCCAGTCCTCCATGCAAACCCATGCTGGGCTCCCAGCACTAGTGAGATTCTTTCTTTCCCATTAGAGACAAGGCACAAATGTTTTCTTCATATCCCTGTTCTCCATTCAGAGTCTAAAAACATAAAGCCTGTGAAAGCTCCTCAGAAGTCTGTGATAGCTTCACAGTTGCTGTCATTGCATTACGCTGCCCACACTCCACAATGCTTTAATTGTTCAGACTTCCATACTTTTTAAATTAACAAATAAACTTGCTAACATACGAACATTTCAAGCAAAGTAAAAAACCAGGTCTTTAGAAGCTTAGTTACCTACCTGCTTGAGAAGGCTTTTGATGTTGCCAGAGACTATATGCTGGCAAATTAGCTTTTGAACTACTGGGTGAGAACCTCTGTCAAGCTGTGTCAGGAAACTCAAACAGAAGCCCTAAGAAGAAGAACTATTTTCAGTGATAAAATGAAAAATAAGGAAACAATACACAGATTAAAGAACCGTTTCTGTTCAACACTTAAAGAGGATTATCCTTTACTCAAACAACCTTTGTTGTAAATACACACTGAAACAAACACCAACATAGGTAATCACCTCATACAGGGAGCGTGATATGCTGCCACATGGATTAGATGCTGCAAATCTCAATGCCCTGCAAAGTGTACGGAGACTGTAGTGAGGTCTGTGGCCTGTTCCATCCACCAACTTTGTTTCTGCTTCCTTTCTCACAGACAAATAAAAGCTGTGAAAACGAAGAGTTACAAAGAGCTGTTACTGATCAGACCACTGCACATTAAACCCAAGTGGGAACACTTCAGCTTATCTCCAACTGTTACTTTTCCTAAAAGCTCCATGTTAGGAAAGGCATGCCAAGCTCTGCCATCTGTATAGCCAGTGAAGCAAAGCAACAGAGCACTTTTAGAACCATTATTTTTGAGAGAGCCTGATATGCAGAGAGTGCCTATAAATTCCAAGTATTCTAAACAGGAGACAGTTCACCTCACACTAGGGGAAAGAAAGGCAAATCTAGATAAACACGACTTCCATTTGTATCATCCACAGAAACAAAACATTTTAGTCTCTCAGAGTACTGTAACAACAATGCTCTTTAATTGGTGCCACCAAGAAAACAATGCTGCACAAAAACCCCATAAATCTCCCCACGAATACAGAAACCTTCAGAATTAAGAAGATGGATGTCTATTCACTTACTTTTCCTAAGGCTATGCAAATTGCTGGGTAGGGACCATTATAGTGTTTCCCAAAACAATCTTGATTGTAACCACAGATTAGTATTACATACTTTCTTTTTGTGACTTATTTCATCAAGAATTTAAAGATATTACAATCAACTTACTTCACAATTCCTTGTACTGTATTTTTGTTCACATTCAGGCCTCTCAGATAATCCATGATAAGAACTTGCAAGTCTCCTTCATTTCTCAATTCTTCTACGTACAGTTCAGTAAACCTATAAGAATCAACCCATCAAAATAAAAATCAACCCATAATGCTTAGACATCAGTCCAAATTTCAAAAATCACAGCATATATTAATCTCATGGCACATACCATTTACGTTTCTTAAGTTGCAAAATACTGATTGTCAAATGACCTACAAAGACTCAAGAATCAGAGTACATCAGAAAATAAGGCATTTCCATTCATTTCAAGTAATTTATCTGAATTATTTTAACTTATTAGACTGAAAATTAACTATGGGACTGTGTTTTCTTAAATTAAAATTTTATACAGTCTGCAACAGATACCCAAACGTTACAGCCTGAACACTGAAGCAGTGACACAGCTGGAGCACTTTTCAAAGTGGACTGTCTAATGATCTCTATTTTAAAGAGTGGACACTTCAGAGCTACCACCCATTCTAATTTTGTTATGACTAGCATATTCAGGTTGTTTTCTACTTTTACAAATATCTAGCTCAGCAATAATAAAATAATAAAACTTGATAATAAGCAAAGGAAAATTAGCAGCAAACATGTACACAGAGAAGTTTTGAATACCTTTAAATATGTCAGTGTTTCCTATTTAGTACACTGCAGGGGCAGCTCTAGCTAACGAACGTATTTTCTAACCGTCACACATACAACTTTTGGCACTTAGGAGGGAAACAGCATCAAATAATACAAGCAGAAGATCTTTGCATTCAGGAACAGGTAGGCAGTACCAAAGAATGGATTTACCACAGCTCCAGTTTCCTGGCCACAGTTTAGATGTTTTAAGGCCACACGGCAAATATTCTGAATATCACACATCTGCTCCATCATGCAAACCACCTTCCTTTCGAGTGAACAAGGCTGGAAATGCAGCTTTTTGCAAAGAATCACCAACGCTTCTGAGTTATCAAGAGAAAGGCTGCTAAGCAGACACAAAGCACTTGTCCTTATTACCCCCATCAGGATGCTGCAGTAGCATTCCCAAGCACAGACAGCTTAAATGTAAAGAATAATCATTCCCCTGTGCCCAGTGACAACAGTCTATACTACTGCTAGACCATCTGCTCATGGCTCAGCAACTTCAGAGTATTTTCAAGATGCTATTTCATGAAAAACCTTCACCATAATGTGT
This sequence comes from Oxyruncus cristatus, assembly GCA_013399855.1. Classification (NCBI taxonomy): domain Eukaryota; kingdom Metazoa; phylum Chordata; class Aves; order Passeriformes; family Cotingidae; genus Oxyruncus; species Oxyruncus cristatus. The sequence goes on along the minus strand of VXAY01000696.1, from coordinate 403,317 downwards.
AAAGTATCTCTCAAGGGCAGTAGATTTGAGTTCAGACTTATATCCTTAGGCTTCAGACAAGGCATTCTTCACTGGGTCAACTCATGAAGCTAATCAAACTCTGAAAAAGACAGTGACTAAGTATTTTGTCACAGAATCATTATTTCCTACCTGTTTCTTATTCCAAGAGGAAGATTTCTCTTCCCAACATCTGTAGCTGGATTCATGCATGCAAACAAGCGAAAATCAGGGTGACGGACAAGAGGCTCTACAGTAAAACAGAAATAAGAGACATATGGTTAATGATAAAGACAGGATATTTATCATGTTAAATAAGGTATGTTTTATCTAGGCCAGCATTCTATTGCTGCACTACTAATTTTTTTTTTAAATGCCAGTGTAAAAAATTTTCAGAGAATAACCCTATTTTATCAGAAGTATCTGCATCTTCACAAGCATCCATCCAGCTTCCTCAACTTTACAAAGAAAAAAAAATATCAGTCCTTCAATAGTCTGTAGAGACATCCATGCTTACTGAGAGCACTGGAGAGGTCTCCTCTTGTTGAGTTCAAAGAGGTAAAAGCTACAATTTCTGCATATGGAAATCCCCTGAGTCAACACTGAATTAAAACCACCACTTTTTGCATAAGTTTGAAGTCTACCAAGAGCACATTGCTCTCTTCTGCACACTTTCATTTGAATGGTAAATGTTCTTGACTTATTTTGAACCATATAGGAAAGGGAATCAATCAAATAGCAAGATACAGCATAAGCAAGGACAGAAACAGTACCTGTGTCTCCTCTGTCTAGTAACACCAGTGACCCAGATGATCCTTCCAATAAACCACTCAGGCACTCCAAAGTCTCTGCTGCAGCCAAGTTAATCTCATCCAATAAAATCCACTCTCCTTTTTTTACTGCTTGTGCCAGAGTACCCTAAAAATAAGATTAATTTGTTAATCATGTCGCCACCAACCGAAGTAGTCATGTGCTGGAAATACTTGGTATGCAATCTATGGCTTGATTAGACAAATGGCAATTCCAGACCTTTTACAGCAATAGCAATTTTACTGCTCTCTCTCAATAACAACAATTATTTTGGAAACAACAGATGGTTATCACCACTACATCAGTTACCAATTAGACTGGTTCAAATACAACAGAATTAAGTTCTCTTATTTGTGCAATGCTGCCTGTCAGGGATATCCAACACTGTGGTGCATACACTTCACTGACACCACACAAGAATAAAGACAGTTAATCCAAAGAAATCCAAAGATACAAACAATATTGTGTTTCTAAGGAAATGATATCTTATTAATTAAAACTACACTTCAGTCAAAGGTTCTCCAGCTATTCATACAGACACTTTTTAGAGAGGACTGGTCAACATTTTACACATTTCACATCAAATTTGAGAGAATATACTCAGACTAATAGGGTGACAAGAAACAAGCACGCATAAACCTCATAGTTTCTCCTAATCACACCTAATGTCATTAGAACATATCCTGAGTTTGAAGCATTTAAAAAAAGTGCTTCTAGATAAACAGCACAGATTCTTAATATTAAATCCTTCACAAGAATCCTTAGGCAGAAGCATGTCCTACTGGAGACTGGTCAGGAAGTTTTTTCTAATCTCATATAGTTGAAATGATGATCTGACATACTGCTGGTATTCTTTTATCACACCAGTCCTAATTTGTATTATACAGCATTGAATTAATGCGCTACCACAAAACATTCTCCCACAACCCATCTAACCACTGCCTCCTTCAAGCACCACACTTTGTTCCACAGAATTATCATGGAATATGTTTTGCTTCATAGCAAGGTTCTTGCCAGGAAGCTATTTATACAATACTGATTGCATTGCAAAGTCTTTTAAATACTTCTCCTTATTCCTCCTAGCATCAAAATGCAACTCTAAATACCTCAACAAATGCAAAGAGGAGAGCATTTTCTGTCATTTTCATCTGTTGATGAGCATGATTCAGTTTAAGACCAAATGCCTCCCACTTTTCCTTCAGTGGTGAGCCTGTAAGCAAAACAAATTCAAGTGTGTACCATCAGAACAATATCATAAAAAATGTTAAACAACGGTATTTTAATCAGGCTGTTTCAAGCACAGAGTAATGTAAGCTTGGCTGAGCAGCGAAAATACTCAAGTTCTACAGTTCACCTCAGGAATAAAAAAAAAAAAAAATTAATCTTACTGTTTTTATTTTGGGAAGGGGAGGGTTGTGTCTTAAATTTAACTAAACAATAATGACATATGGGTACAGATAATTTGCCATTCATTCTTAGCTTAGGAACAAATACTTATTACCACTCTCTAATTTCCAGAGACAAAAAGACATGTCAAAAAAATAAATCCCAATTTATAAACCCTATGACAGATTAACAATGAACACTTCAGTATCAATTAAAAACACTGTTGCTTATCAGTTATAACATGATTTAATACTGCACTGATTTCAGTTATTTGTTTAAAATCACTCCCTGAGCTACATATACAGCATCAAAATTACTTAAGTAACTCTGAAAATTACAAATTTCACCTTGTCTGTATTTTAGGATTGTCAATACTTGCAATCAGTGGTTTTTAAACACTCATTTTTAATTTTTCTTTTACATTTGTGAGTATTTATTTTAGTATCTGCATACTCAGAAGAACCAGTGAAAGGAAGAATGGACATAAAGTTCATGATTAATTTTACTTGGCCTATACTGATGAAAGCTACAACTTCACCTTGTTTGGCTGGTCTAGAACCAGAAACAATTCCATGCAAGACAAAGTATCAACACTGCCTCTGCCCTGAAATGGGTTGTGAAGTATAAAACAAATCAAAACAACCCAAACTTATTTGGATACAAAACCACACTGAAACAAATTAAAGCACTAGGCAAGTTACTGACAGTGATACCAACTCAAAAGCAAACTGTTAATATCATGACTACCCTAAAAGAGCTATTACTTTGAGTTTGGGGTTTTTATACTGTTGTTTTCCTTTCTTTTTAAACAGGATATATTTGTGACATGTAAGGAGGTTCCATGACTGAAAGTATGGATGCATTCACATGGAAGACTGATATACAAACCACTAGAACTGCTCACCAGCAGAGCAAATAAGTAACTGCTAAGTGAAGACCACATGTCAAGGGCACCAAAGATCAGACAAGTCAACCTTCACACTGTCAGACAGAGCTGACAGCAGTGATGAGTTAGAAAAAAGGAAAAATTAAACAAAATACAAACCCAGTGACAGATATTCTAACAGTATTTTGAATGTCTTATTGTAGACAGACATTGCATTTTTCAAAACCAGAAGAATGTAACAAAGGGAGACAACAAAAACTAAACCCCAAACCAACCCAAATTTAAAGGCCAAAAGAAATGACTACTATTTATCTACACTCTGCAGTGGTTCAGCACTAATGTGTGTTTGATCAGTCTCAATTCTCACCAGATGTGTTTTCTTTTACTTCCTTATTAATAGCAGATTTATGAATATGCTGCATTAATTTTAGCAGATCATGCCAACGTTTCTGCCTGTAGCAGGTCTGAATGTGTCCCAAGAATGTTTGATTTTTCTTCCTAGAGAATGTCTGAGAGAAGAGTTCCTCAAAAGACTCTCGCAGAGGTAGCCAGATCAGCCTGTTATCCACAGGTTTGTAACTGAAGAGAAACAAAGGAGTATTTACTTATTTATGACACAGGAATCTCTCTATTAAAAACACAAAACCACCCCAAAAGCAGTTACTGAAACAACAATATTGTGCATGAATGAACCCCAGTTTCCAAAGTTTTTTACTCAACTAACGGAAAAGTAAAACTATACATATTTAAATGCACCTCATGAGGCGATTTTATAAAGACAGGACCACCCTGATAAGTAAAATATTTTTAATACTACCAACCACTATGTCCAGTGAATGTTACATCAGATTAATACTGGACGGCTTAGCCATTTTTTAAGAAACACTGGGTTGTGCTTTTAAATTACTTCATCACATACAGCTGTGCATGCAATTCAGTGAAACTGCTCTGTTCTTCAGCAAGAACAACAAGGTTTCTGAATGCAAACATGTTCATTAAGGCATTCATATTAGTATGAAGTAGATATTGCCAATTTGTTATTCAGAACAAACAAAACAGTGTTCAGTAACTCACCCCCCTAATAGATCTGCTGTGTCACTTTGTTGGTTCATGTTGATAACCCTCAAACGGTGTCCTTGAAACAGAAATAGAAAGCACCATCAGCTTGTGGGTTTATTCATTCGTTGTTTTTTTTAATTATCTTCATGTAAGTTACAGTCTTCACACTTTATTTACCTGTAATATGAGCAAGGTACTGAACAGTTGAGGTTTTGCCCGTTCCTGTTTCACCAACCAAAAGCACTGGTTCTCCTTTGACAACACACACTGCAAGCTGTTCAATCAATGCTGCAGATGGTCGTGTGGCAGCAAAGGTTTGTTTTGCTCTGAAAAAACAAAGGAAGCAACTCAAAACTAAGATTTATCATGGAGGTAATTTTAAGTTTATTTTTTCTTTTGTGTTGTGGTTGAATTTAGGATCATCTTTTTTTAAAAAAAATTTATTACAGGTCTGAAATAAATAGTTCCAAGGTATCCTTTTTAGATAGTCATTTTTTTCAAGATACAACGTAGAAATTCAGGACTCCCAAAGAACTTCCTGGACAATGGAGTTAGCAACACATACTACAAAAATCTCCCTTTACAAAGGAGATTCATCAAAATTTTATTTGAAGAGCTGTGGATCCACACTTCTTTGAAGACACTCAAGTTCAAAGAAGCTGACAGTCTTCATGCTTTGGCTGCCAGAAGTATGATGCACACAGCCTTAATGATAAACAAGGTAAAATTCAGATCACACGAGAAAGAACGCACATTCCTTCCATTAAAGTGAAAATATCCAGCTTGCATTTTTCTGAACCCTGTGACTTGCAGTCTATTCTATTCTGCCACAAAATATTTCAATTTTCACGGAAACTACAAGATACTCTACCTCTGCACAGTGAGAGTCTGCGTCTGTTTCTTTATGAGACGCACTCTTCCGACAGAGACTTCTTGTTCCCGTATTAAAATCTCTGGTTTATAGAGTTCACAAAAGAACTCCACCTGTGAAAAAAGCATCAACATTTCCAATACTAACATTGCTTACATCACACTAAAAACACCCACTCTGCAGCAAGCTAATTCTTCATGGTAAGATTCTGTATTTTTTTGCAGGTTTTACATACTCATCACCAAAAGTATTGAAGGACCTCAGAAGTGTTTTTATCTGTACAAACAATCTTCAACTTAGTAACTTGGTAACAGGTCTATGTCACTGTATTTCTATTCTTCATCTACTTCCATGGTAGTTCAACTACATAAACTTTAACAGTTATTTTAACAATAAACAAAAAACCTCCCTCAAAAAAACCCTTTGGGTAAACAAGGATATTTTGCCATTTGTAGGGAAAAACACATTCCTGTACTGAAATAATGCAAAGAAGGACAAAGATGGAAGTTTCAGGGATCAATCTGTCATCTTAAATTAACAAAGAAGGGAATTTTCTTCGCAAATTTCTATACCCAGAAATAGTTGAGAAAGAAATTATTTAGTTTAATTCTGCCATTTATACAGCATTACTACGCTCCAGAGAGGTACTTGATTTTGTAATCAATTATTAAAAATAAGTAGCAGTAAAGATCAGTTTCTCTCTGATCTCTTCCTTCAAGTGATTAATGTTCACAGAAAACCACCAAAGAAGAAACGCATTCTTCCCTACTCAGTGCATCCAGCAGTATCATGTGCTTAGGCAGCTGTGCAGTTCCAGCTGTGTAATCCTTCTTCTACAGGATGAGCCCATTTGCTCTGAAACAAGTTCACTGGAACTTTTATAGGAAAAAAAAAAAAGGCAGCTGAATATAAAATACGAGAAAAACAGATCCCGGGATAAAAGAGAGAGCAAAAACAGTGTTTGTGACAGTGAGGTGGGTATAATTTTTAAGAAAAAATAGCGTAACACATATAAATTAAACAGTAGACAAATTGCAAGCTATAGAATACTAGCAATAAATATCATGTTAATTATAGCTCAACATACCTTTTTTTTGGAAATGTTCAGTTTACTTCCAATAAGTTTTGCCATTTTCTGTCTGCTCCCTTGGTTGGACAGCATAGCTGTGAAACAGTCCAATGCCTGTCAAGAGGAAAAACAACTTCTTCAACACTAGTTTTGTATGATTTGATCTCACAAGCACCATCTTAATCTAAATGAGCCCAAATCCAATCCAGCCATGGTAAGTAAAATTATTTCACAGTCCATATATAGAGTCAAACAATGGAGTTCAAAAGGATGTAATAAGAACTTCTAAACTGTGTAAAGTAGTGGGTTTTTACCACAAGTAAAAATCTTTCAATGCCCAGAAGCTATCTTTAGATTAATGGACCAAAATGGATAAGGAAGCAACACTGTAAGATCTCACATCTCAAAACTGCCTCTGACTGATGCACACTGAAAAATTCCCAACCTACAATGTAAAATGATGCATAGGAAAGTAGAAAACAAGCATCATATTACAATAAAAAGGAAAGAACTTAAAACCTTTACTCCAACTGCTTCAAACAAAACTAAATGTAAATTCCCACCTCACATTCCCAAATGCAGTATTTTGTAAGACAAGGGTAGAATTTGGGTAAGCAACTTCCGGATAAAGTCTTACCATACCTCCTGAAAAATATTCACTGCTGTGGTTGAAGAATTACTGTCGAAATTGTAAGCAATCCTGCTGCACCAATTCAGGAGGTCTCTAAAAAGAAAAACCACAAAGATTTGGTACAAACAAGCCAAAACACACAGCACCCTCTTTCATGTTCAGCTTAGGTCATTACACCATCTTGTGGCAGTTGTACATGTAGTTGTTGTGCAAGTTGTACATGGAACATGTACAATGTGTTGCCTTCAAACACATTTCTTAGACATAGATAACACACACTCAACTGAACCATCAAGTAACTATGAGACTAAAAGGTAAAGAAAAATGCAGAAAGGTGTAAAACCTTATTTTATCAAGACACAGACTCCTTATGAACAGCAAAATTTTCTGATAGACAAGAAAAGGAAATACGTAATTCTAGAAAAAAACCTGTTGTTTTAAAATTACTGACATTCTTATGCTTAACAAAAATAATAGGCGTCTAGTATTTAATGACTAATTCAGAAAGAACTACTGGTTACAGGAATTCTACATGAGTAGAACTGACACTTGGTATGAGAGGAAGAAATAATTGAGCATCAAGCTACATTTCACTGTAAACATTCTGAAATTAACAGTACACTACAAATCTGGTTATTTTCACTCATATGTAAGTTAGAATGCTGTGCGTGTTCAACATGAAATAATCTAGACAGGGAAATATATTCAATTCCTGAAAATGTTATCTTCTAGCTCCTGCGAGAACATTATACAGCCCATTTCAGTTCTTAACTAGTACTGATATCTTGTGTTAAAATGAATTAAGATTTAATTCATATGGCTTGATACCTACTGAGCACTGCATATAACAAAATCTACTTTTTTTTTTTTTTTTTGGGGAAAAAGTGTAAGTATAGCAAACAGGAAGTTTAAATAATCCAGACTGAGTTTCTTTAAAACACACATTAATTGTTTTTTTAACATTTAAAATGTATTTCTCCAGTTTTTATGAAATTCCACTTTTTCAAACTTTTATCATTATATTTTAAAAAATTAAAGAAAAATATCAAGAAATAGACCTTTCTATCTCTGTAGCTAGCTGACTTTTAATAAACATAAAAGAAAAGACAACCTTAGAGATAGTTCTCGTCCTTCCAGATTTGGTTTCCTATGTTCTGATCTCGATTCTGACAAATCTTCTGGTATGTGACTGGAGCCATAAGCACTGTTTTCTGATGCCTGATACTTGTCTCCTGTAAGGTCAATGTAAATGTCCAGCAAGTGATCTGTTACAAGAGCAAGGTTAGGATATCTCCTTTGAAGGACCTGAAAGAAGAAACAAAACAAAACCAACAAAAAAATAACCATTAGCACATGAAAGAAACCACTAGGCCCCCCCCTAATTGTACTAGGAGATGCTTTCAACAGATACCTAAGCTAGGAAGCTACACAAAACTGCTCTCACAATCTCTCATCTGAAGAAAATAGAAATAATTATGGTTTGTTTGATACTGACTTTGATGACAAAAATTAATTTTGCCAATTCAACTCTACTCAAATTCATTAATACATTTGCATAAATACCAACAGGAAAAAGAAAAGGTATATTCAACCCTATCAAATCCAAATCATGATCACACATACAACTCTACAAGTTCACACCTCTTGGCCTTCTTTATAACTGCATTTATTTGAGCATTCATGTTGTCTATTCATTATGCTGACAAAGACACATTAAGGGGCTAATTTTTCTCCTGTAATTTTCTTTCAGTTCTCTCAACTAAAGCTTGCCAAACAAAATATTGCTTGCCAAAATTACTTTCACCGACACAGGCCAGGAAAACTGGTCCTACCCTGCCAGACTGATTTTAAGATCAACAAGAACGTGAGTCTGTTTTCAAGACAAACGAGTGGGTATTGCCTAACCTTGCCTCTTCTATTACTACTAGGGAGTCTTACAGTGTTTAATTTATGTGTTTTTGTGACTTAAGCTACAAAGTTACAAAAAAAGATCAAAAAAGGACAAAGTGATAAGTGACACATTTAGCACTGAAGCCTCCTTTTTTCCTGAGGTTTTGATAGTCAAGCTTTACTTTAAAATTGGTCCTTTCTGGAGATCATCTCTGGCATCAAGGTTGGCCAGATAGCTGTTTTTAAATATTGCAACTCTGAGCTTCCCACATGGATCTTTTTGTAGCTATAGCACACAAGTGTGCACACCTCCAGGAAACCATCTGCAGAGGCCTCCCCATGCACCTATATGCTTCTCCTCCAACAAAATCTACAAGTATCAAATAAATGCTGTTCTTGCCCCATTCCTAACAATTAGCTGTCAAATGACAAAAAAGGAAAACTACACAGATATTTAAGGTCACCCATAACTGTGCTGGCTGCTGAACAAGTCCAAAGGAGTGAAAAAATTCTCCTGGAAAACTATCTTCTTCATTCTAGAAAATGCAGCACTTTTCCTCAACTCTTCTGGTAGAGACTGTTCACCCTCTTTTCCCTTAGGCAAGGTTCTTATAAAATCAGATCCTATTCTGAGCTCTGTATCACAAGGAGAATCTCCAGAGAATTTTATTTTCATATGAGTCCCAGGGTCCTTCAATTTTCTAAAGAGCTAAACAAAGCAAACATTTCCCAGAGATGCCAACAGAAGATGTCAAGCAGTTATTTTTAACTCATGATGGACCAACTATTTTCCAACTCAAAGCTTAGATCTCAAAATTAGATTAAGTTCAATTTTTCTTTTTCTCTCTGCTTTTAAATCTCTCTGGGCTAATAAGTGGCAAAGTAACACAATTTTCAGAGCCATACAAAGAACTGTGTTAGTCAGGGCAAGTTCCAGGAATTTTTGTTCAATTTATTTCAAATTTTCCTGACAAACACTCCATTTACTCCAAAATTGACAGCACAAAGCTGAAATTATAAGGGCATATTGTGGAACTTGAAAATACTACTGAAAAACATTTATTACCCTTAATTGAAACTATTATTTACATGCCACGATACAACATACACCATACCTCTTTAAGTTCTCCTTTGTTCATGTTATCCAGATGTATTTTGGTCCAATATTTGTCCAAAAGAGCAGCATGGCTGCTTTGCTGCCTGTACCAACCTCCACCACAACTGAATATCCTAATGAAGAAACACAGCATATTGAGTGTTGCTGAAGAATTCAATATTTTCAATGCATTCCTTTACATCGAAAATGTTAGATGTTGCTGCTACAGCATAATGGGCATGCATAGATGACACTGTCTGTCACTATACTGTCGTGTACCCTACCTTGTCTATCCATGCTTTTCAAGTTGTCTGTTCTTTTATCACAGTGGTTTTCTCCCTGTAGCGCATAATCTCCTTAGACATACTTTCAGAAAGATAACTGACAGTAAATTAAGTCTATCGGAAGGAACGTACAGAATCCTTTGTGAAGAGAAGCCTAACAGAAGTGGTCTGGGAAATATCTTAAAGGTCCTGTGATCTATTGCAGAGATGTAGGAAAAGCACCCTTTTCCCCTCCTGTAGTGGGGTTCTGTGGCTGGGTTTCAAGTAGCTGCGGGGGCTACAGGCGTGGCTTCTGCTAGAAGCTCCTAGAAGCTTCCCCCATCTGGTAGAGCCAGTGCCAGCCGGCTCCAGGCTGCTGGCCAAGGCCAAGCTGATCAAGAGTGATCATAATGCCTCTGTGATAACATATTTAAGAACAGAAGGTTGTTGTGCAGTGAAAATGCCCGCCAGCGAAGAGCAGAGTGAGAACACGTGAACATGGGAACAACAATGCAGTCACCAAGGTCAGAGCAGAAGGAGAGGGAGAAGGTGCTCCAGGAACCGGAGCTGACGCCCCTGCAGCCCGTGGTGCAGACCATGGTGTGTCCCCAGAGCTGTGCCCCTGCAGCCCAATGGAGGGTTCATGAAGAACTGTTGCCCGAGGGATGGACTCACGCCAGAGAGGTCCGTGAAGGACTGTCTCCCACAGGAGGGACCCCACAGGAGCAGGGGAAGGACTCCTCTTCCTGAGCAGTGGCTGAAACAACAACTGACCATAACCCCCATTCCCCGTCCCCCTGCACCACTAGGGGGGAGGAGGGAGAATATGAAAGGAAGGAGGGAGGGAGGGAAGGTGTTTTAAAGATTATTTTACTTCTCACTCTTTTGCTCTGTTCCTGTTAGTAATAATTTTAAGTATTTTACCCACTTAGAGTGTGTTTTGCCCGTGATGGTGATCAGTTAGTGACCTCTCCCAGCTCTTAACTTGTGAATACTTCATTGTTTGTTTTTTTTCTACTCTCCTCTGTCCAGTTGAAGAGGGGAGTGAGAGAGCAGCTTTAATGGGTACCTGGTATCCAGCCAGGGTCAACACACTACACCTCCCACAGCCTTTCCCAATTACTTTTCCTCAGTATTCACTCACAGTCCTTTCCGTCATCAGTTTCTTTCCCTTTCATTTTTCACTGTAGAAATAACTATTCAGCCATGTGTTTTTACCCACTATGGAAGTAGCCTTACACATGCAAAAGCCTTAGATTTGGGTTTGTGATTTGCTTTTTGTTTTCTGGTGTTGTTGTTTGGTTGGTTTTGTCTATTTATTCATTTTATTGTGTTTGTCTTTTATTTTTACATAATATTCCCCAGCTGCAAACAGCAACAGATTTATTGTATCTACTCTAACTAGCCCAATGCAAACTGTAATTTCCTACTATACAAACTGTTCACCATATGCTGGTTATACAGGCTCAATTTTCTTCATCGTAGCTGGTATGGAACTGTGTTTCGCATCTGCGACCAAAACAGTGTCAACAGGGATGTCTTTGTTATTGCTTAGCAGTGTTTACACAGCACTTTGGTGTTTCTCCTACTGCCCCACCAGGGAGGAGGCTGGGTGTGCACAGGGAGTTGGAAGGGACACACCTGGGACAGCTGATCCCGACTGACCAAAAGGATATTCCCATCATGCTTAATACATAAAGCTGAGGGAAGAAGGAAGGGTGGTGATGTTCAGAGTGAGGGTGTTTGTCTTCTCAACTCATGCGTGATAGAGCCCTGCTTCCCTGGAGACAGCTGAACAGCTGCCTGCCAATGGGAAGTGGTGAATGAATTCCTTGTTTTGCTTTGCTTGTGTGAGCAACTTCCACTTTACCTATTAAACTGTCCTTATCCCATCCCAGGAGTTTTCTCACTCTTACTCCTCCAATTCTCTCCCCCATCCCGCTCTAGGGGAGTGAGCCATCAGGCTCTGTGGTGCTTAGTTGCTAGCTGGGGTTAAACCATGACAATCAAGTATTAAGAAGAAAAAAATCTTAGGAGATTGGGCAACCAAAAGAGTTGAATACAAAAGACTCGATCTAGAAAAAAACAGATAAATCAAAGAAAAGAACAAATTATGGAAGATAAAAGCATGAAAATTTGTGAAAGGCTCTAAAACTACAAAACGTTTGAAAACCATGTAACTACCATTTCCCATACAGACCTCCTAACCTTTAATCCTGATACAATATCAGGTCTTAATATACAAGAAGTGATTTTGACATCTGAGGCATGAGCCACTACTACAGTGAAACATCAGGGAGAGTACCTTAAATCTTTTTCTGGTTAGAAAACATTACAAACATCTATATTGACACAAGACTTTCATAAATATCCGTAATAAACCTTCTTCCCATAGTAATTCCAGAGAGTGGTGTTTTGTTTTGGTGAGGGATTGGTTTTGTAAGGTTCCCCTGTAGCGAGGTTCTCAACAAGGCTGAGGGAATGGATTCAACCGATAGTAACATAAGGCTGCTTATAAGCAAAAAAACCCATTTCACAGTTTCTGTGGCTTCTATTGTCTGTTAAGTAGAAATTGCTGAAATACTGCTGCCCAAGTACCTTGCACTTACAAGTACTTTGGACTTAAAAATAAGATATCCATGCTCTCAATCTCATTTAAGTTCACAAACCTACCTCCTGGTTGCAAAAAACTGGAATCCTGATGCTACTTTTAAACAGTCACCACGACCAGGAATCAGTAACTCTCTCTTCTCCAAAAGAGGAATCAGCACAGAGATCTGGAGATGAAAGATGACACTTTTTTTGTAAAGCTGTAACAGACAGCACAACCATCCACACTTCACATGTTGGAGCAATTCCACCAATACATTGTCAGCAACTGCTAATCCTAACAGGAATTGCAGAGCCATTTTAATCAGCAGTGGAAGTCACAGGTGTAAAGTTTACCTACCTTCTTTCTCCTGTATTCAGATTAAATTATATGGGAATGGAAATTATAGCCTTTACACTGCAAGTCCAAATCAAAACTATTCCCAAATTGTTGAATGAATTATTTGACACTTTCACATCAGAAGCCTTATTTTCTTTATGTGCCTGAACAAAGATGACCTGCATCTCAAAGATGTCATTCTCAAACATCAACATTTTTCAGTGTATACCCTGCTACCCCCAGGAGAGTTTGGTATCTATTTATTTGCTACCTATTTATCCTTCCCTGGAGAAGGACAGTAATTGTGGCGGATGGAAAAAAGGGAGATAGGACCACGATGATCCCTCAGCACAGAGGGAGGCAAGCACAGACACTTTGATATAGAGAAAGGAGGCAGGATGCCTGTAGGGAGGATCTGAAGAAAGGGAGAGTGTGATGAACGCAGGATAGTACTCGGGGCATGGCAAGTGCAACGAGTTGAATCCACAGAAGCAAATAAGTGCATGATCCCCTGGCAGTGAACTGTCTAGTACACAGAAGCAGTACTTCTTAGCTTTCTTATAGATTTTCTATATTTCAGAAGCCTAGGACCCAATAAACAAACTGTCAGGTTATTCAGTCACACAAAGGATGCTTTACAGAACAGATGTTAAACAACGATCTGCAGAATATCCGGCAGGCCTATACAGCAAATCATTCTTGCAGATGACATGTTTTCAGTAGGCATTATTTCAAAATGGAAGGATGACAGTCTAACTAGTTGTTCTAGAGCTGAAAACAGGAAATCCATTAAAACCTATAACGCTTAATGGAACAAAACACATCTAACATCCAAGCCAGAGGTAAAAATTGTGTAAGAAAAAAAAAAAACCACAAACAAACAAACAAAAAAAACCCAAAAAAGTAGCACCACACAGCAAAACACTAACAAGATCTTAAAAGTAGCACCACCGTAATACACTGACAGTATTCTGTGGTGTTTAGGGCCACCTTTGTTTTCAAATACCAAAAGACCATTGATAATGAGCTATCTGTCTATTTAATGTCAATTCCAATCTTCAGAGTGAAATTTCACATCAGTGGCAAGGTCATGACTACTCTGTAACAATGACAAAATGTAAGGTGGTGTGCTAATATGTGAACAAAGACAGACAGGTTAGCTCTTCCTAACCCCTTTTAGAAGAAGGGCAGCATTTTCAGTTTGCTGTTTCACAACCCATGGTAATTAGACTGCCAAAACTGCTATCATGGGCATTAAGACCAGTACCCTAAAGTGAACATAAACCTACATACCACATCCAGAGGAGCATAATCAATGTCTTCCAGAAGTATCCAATGACCTTTGGTAACAGCTTGTGTCAAGGTTCCAGGTTGCCACACAAACTCCCCTGGTACATCTGTACATCGATACATACCGAGCAGCGTCTGTGACAGAAACAATCAGTAAGTGAGAGACGTGTTCACGACATCCCTTAAGAAACTCAGAGAAAAGAATTACAAATACGATCAAAGTTGGTACGGAAGTAACACTTACTTAGCCCTCATATGACTAAACAATCCATCTAGAAATCTGTGCCCAGCATTACACCTTTTTTCATTACGAAAAAAAGGTTTTCCCCTTTTTACATGTATGATAATCTAACAAACATAGTAATTAAAACAAACTAGGTAACTAGAAGTGAATCTATGAGCTGCGTCACCATAACTTACAAAAAGCAAACTGTCTAGGATTGCACTGAACTTTATTTTATATTTTCGAAAAGTCTGTGACTAAGGCAGTAAAAGGAACTGTAAAGCAGGATATTCAAAGGCAAAAACCAGTCAAGTGTTGCTTCTCTCTCAAACTGTAACTTCCATATTTAAGCATTGCTTAAATAATTAAGTTTACGGTTTCGTTACTACATACTTTGTACCCTGACCTTCACCATTTTTCTTAACGTGGCAGCCTTAATCAAGTATATGAAAAGATACAGTTGCGAGATGGTAAAACCAGTTGTGCCATGCAAGTAAATGAAGTGCTTATGCATCCAGCAAAAACCTTCAGATAGCACTTCTGGTAGATATTAACCACCTTTGAAAGCTAAGTACAAATTGAGCCAAACAACATATATCAATTCAAGCTCAAAAGTTATACATGAAAACCCAAAAGAATGCAAAATTATCTTCACCTCTGGTTTTATCTCTACAGATAGAGCTAGATCACTATTACTTCAGTGCAAATCTCCTCAACATCGTGAGAATCTTGCTTCATCTCATCTTTACCACAAAAAATTGGCATCAGATTAAACTGATATTAGCTCACTTAAACTGAAATGAAAGTGTTCATACAACCTTTGGCACCAGCTTGAGACATTTTAGAATCATCTTTTTTCCAATGTAAATCAATTTTTTTTTTTTTAATTAAAGAAATCAATATAGCTCTTCCACACAGAAAACCTTGGTAAAACAATTTGAATGATACAGATATAGCACAATTATGCGAAGACTTTAAAACCTATAGAAACCTAACTATTACTTTTCTTCACATTTATTTATTCATTTTCATCAATTGTAAGACCAATACTACAGAGTTGGGCACTGTGAGGTCCTTCGGTAAAACATCACTTTATCAGAAAATTAAGTCCATGATGTAAGTAAAAATTACGTCCTATCATTCAACCATCATTCAATTAAACAAATTCATCAGTTACCTTACTATCAGTTTGATCTCCAAGCTGAACTTTCAAAATATGTGGAGGTTTTCCTCTTCCTGTAAGAGCTGCTAAATACTCAATTAAAGAAGTTTTGCCACATCCTATTGGTCCTTCTAATAAAACAGGAGTCTGATTTGCTACAGCAATAGCAAGGTTCTGAAGATTTGTGAAGGCAGATTCAACCAAAACAAAACTGCTCGTGTTATTTTCCTGTTCAAACATAAAATTTGGGTTAATACACCAAAATTGTTACTTTTCTAACAGGTTCTACAACACAGAACAATTAGGAAAGTGAGTCTGACAATTAGAAAAATTTTGGCTTGCAGATCTACACATAAAATAAAGGAGTCTAAAGCTGTATTTAATTACAGATATTAAATTAGATTTCATCAAAAACCTATTATAGGTGAAATACTTAATAAAAAGCATATGTAAATTCTGTTCCCAAAGGGATTTCACACTAAATTATCAGTACAGGCATTGTAACTATTCAATCATAACACATGTCAATCAAATGCAATTTGCAATGTAAGTGAAATTAAGTCATCAGAATAGATTCAAATCACAGGACAAATCAAACAGCAGTTAGATTCAGATGATATAAGTATGAATATTAACAGAATAAATATGAATATTTACTTCTTTCTGCAGAGGCCAAAGTGAAAGATCATTAAACTCAGTAAATGAAAACCAAAAAAAAANAAAAGAGAAAAAAAAAAAAAAAAAAAAAAAAAAAAAAAAAAAAAAAAAAAAAAAAAAAAAAAAAAAAAAAAAAAAAGGTCAATTCAATAATTTTATTCAAAATTAAATTAATGCAGTTTATTGAATGCTAATTAATCAATGCTACAGACAGCCTCCAAATATTTTGACTCTTACAGTCACATATCAGTACGTGGCACAAAAAGAGGGCTTTCTGCCAAAAGGCACAGAGGAAAGAAATCAGAGCACTGAAACAAGTGTCTTTTATTTAAGTCTGACCTTCTTTTCAGATAATAGTTTCATGTATTTGTCTAGTAACAACGATAGTTTTTAAAAATACCTGCCCCCCCTCACAGTTTACTCCTACGTCTTTGTCAGACCTCCTAAGCTGTTACTGGAACCTCTCTAGTGTAACTGGAACTACACTGGAGACCAGATCAGTGCAATATCTGTGGCTATTCAAAAAATTAAAAGTATGACGTTCAGGGAAGTTCTCTCCTCCCTTACAGACAGAGAGTATCCTCTCAGTAATCCAGTTTATAGCATGGCCTATAGCACTGATACTGGCATGAGAGTAATGACCTTCTTAAACAGCTCTACAGTTTCTCCCCCTGCTACAATGAATTTCAAACCATTCTCTCAATCCTATGAAAAACCTAAAAGGCTAAAAAAGAGCAAATTCAACAACAGAAGCTGAGCAGGGGGAGAAATTTGAAGGAAAATTCCTGGTTTTCCTTGCTTATGCTACTCAAAAAATCCCGGACACTGGTAGCCTTCATTCATTTCTTTGTCCTTTTGTAGATCACTTGCAAAATTAAACAAGAAAACTCAGCTAAGAGCTAAAACTACATCTAAAGGTGAAAAACAGTCAAGAACACAGCTGCAGCTACAAAGCAGAACCTGAACAGCTTAAGTTAAATAGCAATTCAAGAGAAAAAAGGTTAAATACTGTTTGTTCAAAAACATTTATGCCTTTGATGGGTTTCCTGAAACTAAAAGGCACTATATTCTGCATTACACTTCACTCAAGTGGAGACAGTAAGTTCTTGCTCACTTCCTTGCCCCTTCTAGAAGACTAAGTAGCAGCCTTGTTTTCTTTTGTTTTAAGAGAAGAACTAAGCATATGTTTGGAGAAAGGCTGTTTATAAGATGCCTGTGTAGCAAAAACACGGCATCATTCAGGTAAAAGCAACTCCACCAGATCCTGGCTTTACTCAGCTATGGATCATCACCCTAACTTGGACTGGAGATACTATGTAAGGGTGAACAGTCTTTTGCAGTAATTTGTACAAACTGCTACATGAAGATAAAATGAACAGTACTGTTGCTCCTTCATTGCTTTATTCCACTTCAGAGCTTCTTTGCAGTGTCTACATTATGCAACACTAGCTTACAGCACACATGGAGAAAGCTATACACATTACTTAGAGTATCTCAACAGCATTTAATCAGGAAATAAAGTCAGTCCACTGTACTTAAGAGATTCCTAAAAAAAAAAAAAAAAGAAAGTACAGATTTAACCACAGGGTCACATACCTGCTCTTCAGAAACACGCTGTAGTTTAGGCAGCACAATGCCACATACAGCTACTACATGTGCAGAGAGGTCACCCGACACAATATGTCCTTGTGTATACTGCAGTTCTTTCTCCTTTTGCCAAAATGAGGAGTCTGGATTGGCCAAAACAAGAGCTTGTTCCACATTCTGCAGCTGAGATTCTTCTAGTAGCCTGTGAAAACCGTGTTTATTAACTCCACTGAAAGCCATGAAGAAAAACAAATAGTATTCAAGACTTTAAAAGTCCTTACTTTAGTCTGAAATGTATCAGCTCCTCAGGATTGAAAATCTTCTTCAGGAAAGATAATTTATGCTCATCGTTCATGCATGTAACCAGAGCAAGACAGTTTGAAGTATACCTAAAAATTATATTCAGAACAAAGCACACCAAAACATAAGTCTTAAGAAATGTAGTTTGACAACTGTAAAGTGCAAAACAAAACATCAGGTTTGGAAAAAATGTGCAGAAAACTTAATTCAAAGAAATTATTTTAGCACTACGCTTAACATTCTTTGGGATTAGAGAAACACCTCAGAACTGATAAAAGCAATTCTATCACAGCACAGTTTACCATTTATAAACCAATTAGCTAACATTCCTCCAAAGAATTGAATTATCAGTAAAAATATAATAAAGGAAAGCATTTATCCAAATAAATGAACATTAACATATGAGAAAAGGAAAATTAGGTCTTCTTTGTGCGATTTTTTTTCTCCTACCATTTCCCTTCCAAAACTGCTATTTTGTGCTATTTCTAGAGTTACCCTAATGCAATTAAATCAATTTTCAGGACCAAAGACGCCAATAACTCTTATGTCTTGACTTCATTACTACATGGAGCTATCTTGTAACAAAAGGACATTTAACATAAATCATAAACCACTTTTCATTTATTATAATGCTGCTTTCACCTTTCAAGAACTAAGTTTTCAATAAGCTCAGTGGGGGAGGGAGGGAAGAATAGCCAGAAGAAGATTGTTTTAGGATAAAGGTTAAAAGTCAGCTCATTCACTTAAGATTACTAGCTGAACACCAGGTAAACCAGTCCTGTTCCATGTTTTAGAAGTACTATCTCTTTTTCTAAGACTATCAAAGTGTATCTCACCCTGAAGAGTGTCATAAATGGCTCATAGATTTGACAACACTAGTTTCTACTACTTTAAAATTATGCGTTACTAACGTAATTCTGAATTTATGTTTTAAAAATTGAAGACTATTAAAGATCCCTTTTAAAATAAAAGGCACTATCAGTACTATCACTCATATAAATAAGGTAGAACATGTGATTAGTTTGAAGCCCTGCAGGCAGACACCGTAAAACATCTGACCAAAATGACATGCAAAACCTGTAACAAGGCCAATACGGAGTGTAGCTTAAATAAGGCAAGTTTTACAGTGGCTGAGAAATCTATAAACACAGAATAGAAAAAAGAGCCAACTTGCTAATAATGTATCAACGCAGAATACTAAAACATATCACTGTAATGTAAGAAGGAGTGAGTGGACATTCATCTTTAGTGTTTTCTAGGATAACTTGCTGCAACGCATGCAATACACCAACAGGCTTACAGCAGAGGTGAAGTGGTAAGTTTACCATCTTCCTTGAATCCAGCTTAGGCAAACTGAAGTTATTCGAAAGGATTCTCCAGACCATAGCTTTAAGCACATCTAAGAGCTAACCTAAAATTCACTTTGTGATAGATCACCACAGCTTTCAAAAGATCAGGTAAGACACACAGTTACAGATACCACTGGAAGGAATTTCTGGTATTATCTGAAGACGTTTTCTACTTGCATGTGAACATTGCCAACTACAGTTCAAGATGCAGACACATTTTTTCAACAGCGAAGATTTGGGGTTTTAACTCACCAGCGTACTAAAGTGTCGTGACTCCTTAGGAGTGGAATACACACACTCCAGTCCCATATTTCCCGGAAAACTGATTGCTCCTTTTGTAAAAATCTGTAGGCTGCTTCCATAAGGTCCCGTAACTTCATTCGTCTGCGCCCATATCGGACTGTGTTTGCATCTGAGCTCTCCAAGAAAAGTCTCTGGAAAACTGGTGATGTAGTCTTGAAGTATCTCAAAGCAAATCTTTAGAAGAGAGAGAGAAAGAGATGGAACAAAGACATAAAGCCAGAGGAAAGGAAACAAGCCACTAATAAAAATGCCACGGCAGAGGTCCTAAGACAGTAATTGACGGTACTAAGAACCAAGGCCTATAATTAACTTTGTCCACACTTGGGAAAGAAAACCACTTCAGCAATCAGCTGACAACAGATACTTTGCTGTATTAGAAATCATTACTTAATTATCAAGGGGAAACAGTACTGCCTTTGGTGAAACCTCTTTGATTACTCTTACTGAAAAAGTAATGCTGGTTCCTACTTAGGTAACTTTATACTCTACTGGCTTTACAGATAAAATTTTAAATGCAGAGATTTTGGTAGTGAACAATTTTCATGGCAGCTGTTTTGCTCTTCTTTGGATCACAGATGAAAATCACAATAAGATCTTACAACCACATTTAATTTAAACAAGTTGTGTTTGAAACTCATATTTACTAAATAATTCTTTCCACATTTGTTATTGTGGGAGACAATCCAAATTCTAACACTGCCTCTCATCACCAGTGAACACTGACAAGCACATACTCCCTAAGTTCCAACACTGCACAAAGTGACATCATGTTACTCACGGTAAAACATCAGGATGGTCAGCAACCAGCTTGCTCATGGCTACACATAGCCTTTCATGCCGATCATGGTTGATCTGGCCACCAGCTTTAATGGCTTCTGCATTTCTTTCCAACAAATCCAGCAAGATTGGCCGAACTTGACGGCCAATCAACAGAGTGCATTCTTTATCCAGCAGTAACTGTGCTAGCGTATTGAGGATGCATTGCCGATCCTGCCGAGTCCAAACCTAAAGGAATGGAAAGTAAGAGCCGGTAAAATGGAAAATGAGTTGGACTTTTAACTTCAGAATTATACATGCAGGATTCAGAGTGAATTTTACGGGAACAAACCATTCAAAATCAGACGGGAATCCAAAAGTCCCAATGCAAGTACTTAATTGACACACTTCTCCATATTTTAAAAAACTGAAAAAAAAAGAGTAACATGCAGAATGATACACTAAATAGGAATTACAAAACAGTCCCCAAATACTAAATTATACTTTACAGCTGAAAAATAAATATTAAAATTATTACCTTTAAGAAAAAAATTGGGACAATGTCATAACAACTAATACATCTTCGTTACTAGAATTTTCACTTTCTCAACAGCTCTGTCTCACGAAAGCCACAAAACATTTAAGAATTTGAGTTTTTAAATAGTTTTAAGTTGCTTCAAGTTCACTATCTTTTTTCAAAAAAGAAGCATCCACTTGTGCATGATCACAGCCTTATTTCCATAGTTCTAATAGCCATCACAGCAAGCAAGCAATGAGCAGTAGGTATATGAAATTCGGAAGTTAAGATTACTTTTTTTTTCCTTTACTTTTACATAAAAACAGTCATTTATTGTGTATGAGAGACTGGAAAGTTAATAGTTAAGGATCAAAACAACTGGGCACTTGCAAAAGCAGCAGGGTGCTTTGCTGACTATATGCAAGGCAACAGCCAAGGTGAGCACCCGATACTGGAGGCTACAAGCTGGGTTTTGAGCCAGATTTGGGAAGAGGCCATTAAGAAGAAGATACTGTGAGGTATGTCCTCCCTTACACAAATGACTCAGGTGTGAAAACTCCCCTCTGGGTAAGTACTGGGACATTCACGGGTAGATTTGAAGGTATTCACCCTTTTTGATGGGCCATAATTGGCTGCTGAAGTGAGAGGGAGATGTAAGGTCTTAAAAGGTGTTATAAGCCAAAGATCCACAATGTCATTACATCAGATAGTGTAAAACTCCCCGCCCCCCAGGGAAGAACCTGTGTGTTCCCACAGGTGGAAAGATATCTTTCTACTCCTTTCTTTTCCTCAATACATTTTCTTAAGTGCTATTTTTATGCTTTCATATTGCCATATTACTATAGCTAATAATCAAAACGGCTACATACCTCCTTTCCATGGAAACAAATTGTTCTAAAATAAAGCCTACATATATTTATTTATAAACATGGATCGTTCAGTGTTGCTTCACTCTAATCCGCCCTAAGGGATCTATTAAAAAGAACCTGAGTTACCCTTGCCTTCAGGGGCAGATCATAGAATCATAGAATCATAGAATCAGACGGGTTGGAAAGGACCTCAGAGATCATCAAGTCCAACCCTTGATCCAACCCCACTGTGGTTACTAGACTATGGCATTAAGTGCCACGTCCAGCCTCGTCTTGAAAACCTCCAGGGATGGAGAATCCACCACTTCCCTGGGCAGCCCATTCCAATGCCTGATTACTCTCTCTGTAAAGAATTTCTTTCTGATATCTAACCTAAACCTCCCCTGGCACAGCTTAAGGCCATGCCCTCTTGTCTTACGGCTGGTTGCCTGGGAGAAGAGACCAACCCCCACCTGGCTGCAACCTCCTTTCAGATAGTTGTAGAGAGCGATGAGGTCTCCCCTGAGTCTTCTCTTCTCCAGGCTAAACAACCCCAGCTCCTTCAGCCTCTCCTCATAGGACTTGTGTTCAAGTCCCTTCACCAGCCTCGTTGCTCTCCTCTGCACCTGCTCCAGCACCTCAATATCCCTCCTGAACTGAGGGGCCCAGAACTGGACACAGCACTCCAGGTGTGGCCTCACCAGTGCTGAGTACAGGGGCAGAATCACTTCCCTGTTCCTGCTGGCCACACTGTTCCTGATCCAGGCCAGGATTTTCGTATCAGCAGGCTCACTCAAAACAAGAGAAGCAACAAACAGGTGTGGCTTGGCCTTGGAAAGAGGCAAAAAAAAAAACAGAGCAGCACCACTCTTTCTGGCAGCTGTCCAGTTCAGAAGCAAAGCAGCAGCCTGCTTTTTCAAGAAAATGAAAAAATTAAAGAGCAGAGGGCATGCAGTCTCACAAGGAGCACAAGCTGGAACTTCCTAAACCACTCCCAGCACATCATCTTTGACAGGGTCGGACAGACCTCTCCTTCAAGAACAACAAGAGCGTTATCTTTGATTTTGTATCACTAACAGGTTGTTTCCCAAAAATCACAGCTCTTCAAAAACTAGACACAAAAGATGACAATACAGCGCAGGATAGAACAAAAGTGCAACACACCTTGCCTTGTTTATAATGCTACATGACGTAAAGCCTAATTAGTCTTTCAAATAAAAAGCTGAAGTCATATTTTAGGAGAAAAAAAACGGTCTGCCTTGGTTGCCAGGACATTTTTCTGAGAGCCAATGAGTAGCTGTGTGAATTTGGGACAGGTAGGTCACCTCTTTTTCCCTACATTTATTATAAAAATGAATAAAGGCATTTATCAATATCAAATGCTAAGACTGAAGGACTATAAACAAGAGCTTAGAGTTATTATTAAGACAACTTTCATTTTGAAAGGCAAAATGAAGGATGCCAAGTTAAACCACCAACAAATTAAAGAAGGAAATTAAGAATGGTGTGCTCGAGATCTCCAGTCCACTTAAGATGGTTACATAGACTAAACAGAAGAAAGCGGTCAGTTTTTTTGATTTATATCTTTCCTTATATGCACAGTGGTAGACGCAAAGGGCAGAAATGAATAAAGATATTTTTGCATTGAAGTTCCATTCCTAACAGCATTTTAACCTTACTGCAATGAACTTCTTAACTAAAATTACACCACCATAAGGGAGCCAAAATATATACATTTGCAAAAAACTGAACTTAAAATTCTATGCAGGAAAACTTCCTGACACACCTTTGGTGACACACCGAAGCACCAAAAGCTCATTACAGCCACCTGTGGAGCCCTACCGCTTACACAGTTTGCTTAAATTATTCAAAAACGGTAAGGTAGGAAAGAAAGACTGGTTTAGAGAGCTTTTCATCTTATTTTCCTCATTAAGAGCGCAGGCACTTGCTGTACCTTTGCAGAGTTAAGTTATATGCAGATACTCTACAGAAAAGGCTCTAATTCTATTACATACTCAAGCAATGGAACAAGACCTTCCATCAACACATTAAACAGTGTCTTACTATGACCTTCAAAAGACTGTTCCTTACTTAGGAGTTGTGAGCAAGTTTTATTCCATTACGCAGTAGTGAAGAAATAAGTTGCCAAAAAGACATAATGAAGCTGCAGGGCAAAGGGAGCTCTGGGTTTCCAGAATGCCTGCTTCCTCGGTTACATCCAGAGCAACTTGTAGGAAACCAGGTATGACAACTGGAACCGGAGATTGTTTACTCGCAAGACAAACCTAACATAATCCTACATCTGTAGCTTCCAAGCCTGGAAATAGCAATTCAGTTTTCAAAAGGATGCATAATTACTAATTAACATGGTGTTCCAAATTCCCTCTATATAATAACTATTTAATAATTTCCACCTCGCAAAACTTTTAAACATGAAGTGTATCTCCAGGCACCAGAAGGGAAAGGGCACGATCTATCTCCCGAACTCGGCTCTCAGTGACTCACTTCTGGTTCACTGCTCCATCTGTCTGCTGCACTACGTATCCACAACGTCTCTATTTCTCAGCTGTTTCTTTCTCTTGGACAGCAACCCTTCATCACTGCTTCCCACCAATTAGCATCAACTCTTCATCTCAGGAATATATATTCACCTCAATTTTACTTTGATCCTGTGATTTGTAGCGACAGTAGAAAAAGCCATCTGTCTACCAACAAAGAACCTTGACTACCAGGATGAAAGCCTTCCCCAACCGTAAGTAAAAGACAGCAATCCAGACTAAAAGCCAGTATTCTGAAAAAAACATGATACTTTAGACTCTTCAAACAACTGCGAAATTTCCTAGACACTCAAAAGAGAAGTATGGACTTTGACCCCCAAAATGTGTACACACAATTTTAGGGGCTTCAAAAGCTTTATCATGAAACGTATTAATAAAACAACATCTGATGTGCTGTTCTCCTGTTATTACACCTCTTCAAGGATTTCAGAGACAGAAAGGAGATTGCCCTCAACTCTCCTAGAAGGCAGGTGTGCTTTTCAGAGTTCAGGCAGCCAAAGCATGAAACTGAATATAAGGACCATGTTTCCAGCATCACTACAACTTTTGAGACTGTGATCAAAAAAAAACCCTCGAAGCAAACCCTAGGAAATCTAGTCCTCTGCCTTTTTATCCCACGTGTCGCACGTGCAGTTTTAAGCTAATTAAAGAAGACACGCAAATACCATCAGGGTAGGGACTAGTACTGTCTCAGTGCTTGGTAACAACACCCCACCTCTCGCTATCGCGCTTCCAGAGTCACCCTAAGGGACACGGAAGATACTGAAAAATTTAAATGCGGGGCGAAATGCCCCCTCAGGAGAGGAACTAGAACACGGGAGAGGACCTGCCTCACGGGCTGCACCCCTGAAAGGGGCGAGGAGGGCAAGACACCACAACAGGGGGAGGGTGGGACAAGGAGCAGGTAGAGAGCAGGGATTCGCTCCCGCAGAGCGGCTCCGCCGCCGCCGCCCAAGGGCCGGCACGGGGCCGGGGCGGGGGGACAGCAGACAAAGCTGCCGGGCGGAGATGTCGGCACGGGGCGAGAAGCGGGGGACAGCAGCGCGGTGCTCCCTTCCCCTCCACGGTGGTCCCCGCGAGACCCGCACGGGGGGAGAGCGAGCGCTCGGAGGCTTCTCCCGAGATTCCCACCTGCTTTGCCAGGAATCTGCTCAGCTCTGCGCTGCTCTTCTCGTTCCTGCGCGCCACCAGCTGCAGCGGCTCCGCCAGGCGGAACAGCAGGTCCTCCTCCGCCGCCATCCTCCTCTCTCCGCTCCTCCTGCTCCCGCAGCACGTGCGGGCGCGACGCGGCTGCACCAACTTCCGCCCGGCCTCCGTCACGGGAAGCGCGGCCCTGCCCCGCCTGAACTACAGCTCCCGGCGTGCACCGCGTCGAACTACAACTCCCGGCGTGCTCCGCGCCCCCCAGCCGCTGGGTCCATCCGGGAGTGGAGCGGGCGATCCCGCTGGATCGGGGCTCTGGGGGACTGCCTGTGCTTGGTTGCGTTGGCCGTGTGTTCGCCCTGTCCCCGCTCCCTCCTTCCCAGAGAACCAACTGCCGCTGGATCTGTCCACCCGCGAGCCCTTTAAATCCGGGTCACGGTGCGGGTCGCGGAGGTGGCCGAGGGCGGCCGGGCAGCTCCGGCTCGGGTAGCAGGAGCGTTACGCCCCCGGTGCCCTGTCCGGCCGTGGCCGTTCGCGGAGCCCGAGCGCGGCTCTCGGGCGGTAACGATGTCCCTGCAGGGGTTCGAAACCGGGATCGCCGACAGCAGCAGCCGCCGGGATTGAACCTCGGGTTTCCGGGGAGCTCCGCCGCAACTGCCTCACCCCCGCCCCGCCGCAGCAGCGGGGAGCGGCACCAGGTGAGCGCGCGTGTGCCGTGCGGCCGGCGCAGCCCTCACAGC
>VXAY01000696.1:354115-374808 GCA_013399855.1 Oxyruncus cristatus | reverse complement strand
TTTTTTTTTTTTTCTTCATTGCTTTAGCTGAAGCTTCTCCCTTCAAGGAGGGTGATGACAGCTCAGTGGATATTTATGATGGATTGGACAGCAGTTTGTCTGTTTCTGGTAGGTTGATTGTGTCTTGCTGTTTGGCTTGGAGGATTATAGAGTCTCTGCTTCTTAGGCTGATTTCAAGTAAAACAAGAGGGTTTAGCTTTTAACTTGTTAAAATTCAAGACATGTTAGACTGTTAATGGAGCAGAGAATTCTTAAATCTATTAGCTGAATGAATGAAAGATGTTTTTCCCGTGATACTGGCTATTTTAAGGGACTTGGTCTTGATATAGGACATTTTACCTTGGAAAAAACACCTTCATTTTGGTTTTTTGTAAGCTTTTGGACCAGATCAAACAGTCACTGATCACTAAATCCCCAGTGAGAGATCCAAAACATACTTCTTGTGTGATACAGTATGTTCAGGAGACCCTTTTAACCTTTTGTTATTTTCCAGATAATTCAGCATGCTAATGTAAATTAATTTCCCTTCTTTGAAGGTGAGAAAGAAATGAACCCAGCATGTTCTTTTTCAGGAGCCTTAGTGTACTGTTCAATGGAAGGCCTTTTATAATACTTAAGCAGTTATTTTTCTACTGACCTTACTGCTGTAAGACCACTGAATTTTTATGGGGGACTACACCCTACAGACATAAAGCATCTATGTTTCTTCCTCGTTTTGCGTTTCTTACGTGGATATTTCGCACGTGGAGATGTGTTGTTTAGTAAACGTAAAAGCCACAAGGAGGAATAAAAATGCAGTGAAAACAGTCTATACAGTCCAGCTCTGAAGGACCTTGTTTTTTTGAATTTGAAGAGAGATTTTTACTCTGTACAGATGAAGTGTTATTTGTATGTTGTCTTGCGGTGTGGTGTTAATATGTTTTGCATTATGGTGTTGTCCAAAGGATTGGAGTACAGCTTTGATAGCTGACTTTGTTTATTTCTCTGCGAATGAATCTGTATTTCAGAGGTGTCATAAACCAGGTCTTGTCGGTTATGCATATTTGCTGAACAGAGTGCACAGGCTGATTTGAGGAAAAAGCACCATTATCTAAATAATTGGGGTGCTTTGGTGTTGGCTTATTGGTTGGTTTTGGTTTTTGTGTTGTGGTTTTTTTTCATTTCACTTACGGATGACTATCTGAAGAAATCTCAGTGTATATTATTGCAACATGATATGTCACAAGCGTGTGATAGTTCTTTATTTTGTGTGTTGTTACCTTGTGAGTACAGAAAGTAAAAACAAAATGCACAGGCAGTATAGAAAAGCATACACAATGCAACATGACTAGAAAAATACCTTTATCCTTATGTAATTTATTTTCTTTATACAGACAATTTTGCTCCAAGTTCTACTCCATCTAGAATCAACTTGAATTTATTTGATGAGTTATTAATTGAAGAAGGGACTGCAAAGAAAGCATCCTATGATGAGGTATGTATTAATGTACAAAAAAAATCTGTTTTGGTTTTTTTTTTGTTCCAAATTTTCTTGTGTGAAACATGGAAAATGTCAGCATGCTAACATTGTTGGTAAAATAGGCAAACTGTTTTTAAATAAGTAAAAACAAGAGTGTACTAATAAACTGTTGTGTCAATAAGCCCATTAGAATAAGTGAATCTGTCACTCTGTGGCGTAGTCAGTTCTCATGTATCTTCCTTTGCATGCAGTTTGTGTATCAGTTACATTATGGGGAAAATGTGTTGTAATTTTCCTCTAGTCAAGTATCTGTTCAGATGTCTGATACAAAGCTAGTCTTGACATTTCTCCCAATAAATTTTACAAGAGTAAAGCAGATCTTACAAGAGTAAAGCAGATGGATTTATCTTGTGTTAAATTCTGTCCTGGAGACTGAGAATAGCCATGCAGTTGGTAACTGCTCCTAGCAAATCAGCAGAACACTCACTTCCATAGCACCACCTCTCCTGGCCCATAAGACACATTTAAATGGCATAAAACGGACAGGCATCCACAGTTGTTTAAAGAAGCGGGAGCAAAACATCCAGTTTACTGAGTGTCACTTTGAAAGTTTGAGAGCAGTTGACAGAACGGAAGTTGTCCATTCTTCTGTGAAGGCTTTGTCCCTATCTAATTTTAAAGAAGAGCTCATGCCAAATTTATTTAGTTTTGTGATCCTAACAGGATCATGTCTTTTGCAGACCAGGTTTGTTTGTAGATTTCCTCTTATCTGAGTGTTTGTGGTGGTTCAGAGACCTGAATACCAGTTGGAACCTTTTGTTTTAGTATGACTTTAATATGTTACTTTTGGGTAAAAAAACAGAGCTTTCTAATATGTAGTACTATGTTAACTAACTATAAATGTAGAGATGTAAGTTTTTCTGTATAAAGTTAACATTTTCTGCACTTCTGTGCTGTGAATTTTTTTCTCTTTGACAGTTGCAGACTGAATATGAAAAATGTCAGCAGCAAATTAAAGAGTTGATGAAGAAATTTAAAGCAATACAGGCACAGGTACTGTAGTTCAAAGGGAAACATGATCAAGATTTAGGTAAAGAAAATTGAATATTGCTTTGAGAAGGCAATTTCATATGCTTTCCAGAGTTGATCCATATGTGGTTGGTAGAACATTCCTGTAGGTGCTAGGAGCTTCATCTGCCTCGAATAGTTGCTGGGATAGCCTGCTGACAAAATCAGTAGGGACATTTGTTTATTTCATGATGTTGGGTGCAGTAAGATTTTATTTGCTTAAAAGCTGTATTCCATCTTCTTACTTAGAAAATAAGCATGTCAAATGAATAGTTGTCAGAAAGGTATCCAGGATTCTTGTTTTTTTAATGCACTAGGGAGGGGGTTGCAAAGGTGCTTGAGCTGTCACTAGAACTGGAAGAGGATGTCTGCGTTGCTTTGGACATAGTGACATTTTGATAAATCTGAACTGCTCTTCAACTTGAGCTAGTGTTCCCATGCTGTGCCATTCTACAGAGGTAGATTATTTGAGGCAATTCTGCAATGTGCTCTACTGCGTATTACAGATAAGTCCTAAAGGTTCTATGCTTTGCAGTGGTAAACAGCTGCTGCCCTGTGACACTTCTGTGTTGTTTTCTGCAAAACTTGTCCACCTTTCTGAGCAGGCTTTGCTAAGGACAATTATCACGAGAAAAGACTATCTTCAGGATTGACAGTTAGGCTTCTAGAACATCATATGTAGAAATTTTAGAATGGTAGCGCTCCCAAAGTTGATTTTGATACCTTGAAAGAAAGACAATTACCCTTTTTCTCTGAAAGTGCTTAAAAGCTACATCTCTCATTTAACATAGTGACCAAGAAAGCAATAAATTGCATAAGACGTTTTAAATAATTACCAGGAACACAAACATGAGCATAAATGTGAGTGATGTTAAAAAAAACAACCACAAACTTCTTTGGATGTCAAGAATCCTGACTTCTTTGAAAGAGTTTGTAAACGTCCTACTGTCAGTTTGCAAAGGGTGGGATATTTTTCTAGTGGTTGTCTTGCACTGTTTTTCATTACATCTTTGGATACCCAAGCTAATTCTTGTTTTTTCTCTCCTCTCTCTTGCTGTCTGTTTTGTATACATTTAAAATAGAATGTCATGCTACAGAATGAAAACCAAGCCCTCAAAAAGAATATTTCAGCCCTTATCAAAACAGCAAGAGTGGAAATTAACCGTAAGGATGAAGAAATCAGCCATCTCCATCAAAGGTACAAATAGTGGAACTGAAAACATGGGGTTTTGTCTGATCATGTTTATATACTTGTTAAAAATTTTTGTGTGTATTTTTAAAAAAAAAGTGAAAAAAATCATTACTTAGTAAATAATTGTGTGGTTTAAAATTGGTATAATCAGAGGAAATACATAAAGATTTTCTTTGCCTGAGGTCTGTGGTTTCTAATTGAGAATCAAAAAGGAATCCAAAGGTTGACCATTTACATGAATTTTTGTTTGTTTTGTTTAACTCCCATTTATCTAACCATCTTACATGTTTCAAAGCAGATACTGTCTTACACAGTTCAGCTTCAAAACTGGTCTGTTTTATGGCCTTAGACGTGAATTCCATGGACCTTTTCTGACAACAAGTGAAAGTAAATAGATTATATAATGTTTTTGTGTCAAGATAGGAAATCCCTGTCTCCAGTGGTAGGGGATAGAAACTAGAGAATTCTTGGTTATTTCTGTGTACTACTGGTCCTACTGCAAGGACTTGAAAGCATTAAAGTATGGATGGGAGAGTAGCTGAGAGTATGGCTTCTGAACCATGTGAATCCACAGCAGGTGTCCGAGATTCAGGACCCCTAGCTTGTCACAAGGTCACCTGCTTGTCACTTGTGGGATATCAGCAACATCATTGGTTTGTTTGTATTTTAGTTTGACCATTTGATATTTTCTTGCACCAAAAGGTGTCATAAAGAAGGTTCATTTGACGCTCCTGTGCTAAAGGCTGTAATCATATTAACTGCAATTTTTCTTTCTAAATACTGAAAACTACCAGACACTATCTGATGGAGGTCAAGAGGTTTTAACGTGTGTAATTCTTTCAGGTGATCGGCTTTGACACAGTAGTTGTCATTTTCACACACTTGAGTGCAGTATTCTGAGATTCAAATTAAATTGTTTGGAAAATGTTTAATTGTTTTGAATATTTAACCTCATTAAATACTTTACAAGTTCCATTCCAATACCATCTGATGGTGATTCAAATTTATGAACAAGGTATTCAATCTAAGTATTTTGGAAGCATCCATCCCAGAAAATTGTGGGGAAAGTAGCACTTTGAGATGTTAGAAACATGCCAAGCCCACGGCATGGTTTATAATAAATTACCTTATCTTAAACAATGCGCCTATCTGTGAAGACTATTTCAAAGTTAATATCTGTGAGGGAATTGTTAGTGCTAATCTTAAAATACCCCAAAACTCAACTATTAAGAGAACCCCACAATATCAAATGAACACCACTTGGATACAATTATATTAATCAAACGTGTATAGGTTTAATAGCCAGCCTAAAGCACAGCAAAAAGTTATCAGTTTCAATGACACAGAAATATAAAAAGGGGTTTTGTGTTACAACAGCTGCAGTATTGTTTGTGTTCAACCCTCAGTTCACATCACAATGTCACATTTTTGGAGTAGAGCCAGTTGTAAGCTGTTCATTTCAAATTTAAATTTACTGTATTGGCCCATAGGAAGTGTTCAGTTTTATAAAGCAAACCCAACCCCATTTTGTATTGGAAAAAAGTACAGAATTATTTTACACTTGCATGGAATCTTTAAAACTGGATGCTGAATCATTGTAGAATTTCAGGCTGAAACTAAATGTCTTTGTAGCAGCCACTTCATCTTTGACTTCCTAAAATGTAGCCAGACATTTCATGGTTTGCTACCATCATTTGTTGGTGTGACTTCTGTTTCCTTCTGTATGGATTAGACACTATCATTCTTTCTATGTAATGGAGAATATATAAGAAAGGTTGACATTGTCTTTAATTATGTTATTTTCATGAAGGGTTTTGTTCAATATGGTAGGAAAGTGTCTGTTTCTTTTTTGGGTTTTGTTGGGGGGGTTGGGGTTTTTTTAGTAGTGAGGTAACTGATGCATTCTATCAGTAAGAAGTAGAAATTTAGGCCATACAGGCTACATGTGCCCTTTTTAAATTGATTTTTTTTAATTATTTCTGATATGATGACCTTTCAGCAGTAGCATGTGGCCTTGATAAGGCTTGATTATCTCTATTTACTTCTCGTTTTCTATAGCTTGCAGCAACTTCCAAACATGGTAGTGTATTTGCTTACTGGGTAGAGTAAGCGCAGTCACATTATACCTATTTTGGTTGCCAGTTTAACAAATAGTAAACAATTGAATTGCTGGTTTTTAAATTATTGTTCTTTACAGCATTAGTGATTTAAAATAATTTTTTTTTTTTTTTTTCCTGGAAGAAAGCTCTTTCTAATGCTGGACAATAAAATACTAATTAGAGTTACTGAAATGGCTAATTAGGCCCAGTACAGCATTTTTCCACAAACCTTACCTTTTCTTTAGATGAATTCCATTCCTTTGGATGAATTCCTTTGGAATTTATATGTGTATAAATTATATTATTTTGTTGTGTGCTGATGGAAATTATTAAATATCTTTTTTTCCCTCCATTTTTTTCCAAATTGAAACTGAAAGAAAATTTTAACAATTTTTAGAGGTATATGGATTCATTGCAGTTCAGCTTAAGTTACATTTAAATAAATTCAAAAATAACTTATATAACTTTTTTTCTTTTAATAAACAGGCTAGCGGAATTTCCCAATCATCGAAGTATTTTCACCAGAACATACCTTCCAGGATCAACTAAAACAAACGATTCCAAATTCAGACCTTCTGATTTAGGTGACAGTATAAAGATGGAACATAGAATGAAAAGTGACTGTTCAAAAGATACATACCACACTTACTCAGGTCATAATGCAGACACTGGGAAGTCTGGCTGTGAAAAAAGTAACACTCCGTATTTGCCAAGATACCCTCCTGAGGAACACTGCAATGATGATGCTCATATGTGTCCACTGAGCTATGACCATGCTTCCAGCAAGGATAACAGAAAGGAAAGAAAAGACATTAAAAGTAATGAACAGTGCAGTAGGGGAAATGTCGGCAAATACAAAAGAGAAGTACATCAGAGCACTGGAAATGATGGTGACAGTGAAGAGGGGAATTCAGATCCTCAGCAGAAGCTGAAAACCCTTTCAGAGAAGGCTAGTAAAAATGAGTTGCAACAAAAAAGTCAGATGATCAAACTCAAATGCAGTCCAAGTGTAGAAAGAAGAGTGGAAAGGGGTGTTTCTTCCTGGGAGAAACAAACAACTGGTAAAGACAGATTTCAAACAAGAGGTGAATTGTATGCTGATGAGAGATTACAAAATGCATTTAAAAAAGACATTAAGACACATGATAAAGGAGAAAAGCGTGCTGGACAAAAAAATAAACCAAATGTAAAGCTGCAAGGACATCCAAGGAGGTCTGGAAGGGGGAGCAGTCCACACTCAAAGAATGAACATTCAAAGAGTCTTCATGAATCACGTAAATGTCGTCTGGAAGAGTCTAGAAAAGTAAAACATATTGACAGCAAGAGAGACAGGGGAACAGACGATCATACCTCTCGAGAGGGAAGAACTTCACCTTCTAATTCCAGCAGCAGAGAGCATAAATATGCACGCCTGAAGGAAAGCAGTAGTAGATATGAATGGGAAATGGCACATTCCAAATCAGAAAGACACAGAACTGAAGAAAAAAGGAAAAGAGAAAGAGAGGATCAGGATGAAAATAGGCATTTTAGAAATAAAAAAAAACTTGCAAAAAAGTTTTCTCACCACTCTGTAAAAGACTCCAAGAAAGGTACAAATATTACAAAACGTGAGAGAAACAAATTTTATAAGCTGAAAGAAATGTCCACAGTAGCAGATAGCTTAAAAAAACATAAAGTTCCCAAAATTAAAGATAACCGCACTGGGGCAAAAAACAAAGACTTAAAACTTAGCTTTATGGAAAAGCTAAATTTAACTCTTTCTCCTAATAAAAAACGTTTCTCTGCAAGAGATGGACTTAAAACACCTTTACGAAAAGCCACTGACGAGGGAGGAACAGAGCTCACACTGCAAGCAGAACTCTTGGATTCTGCCCACCCTGTAGGCTGTGGTCCCACAGAGCAAAGTCTGCACGTTATGGACAGTGAAGCTCAGAGCGACATGGAATCAGCACTGCCTGTTTCTGTCAGTTCTAAAAATGAAGCCTCAAAAGTAACAGCCGGAGATCCAGCACAGTCTGCAGTGCTGCCAGCAGGGGCACCTGATGAACCGATCTCAGAAACCTTACCAGAAGCAGAAGTGGGTCAGGTACAGCCCCAGGTCTTGCGAGGAGCAGCAGAGGTGCTGGTTCCTGGTGTGGTGCAGGCTGACACGTTGTCAGAAGCTGCAGAGGCTTGTGATCTGGTTGAATCAGAAGTCTCAGTAACAGCAGTGGCAGTGACGGGGCTGAACCACCCTGTATCTTTGCCCCTGGAAGTGACAGGGAGTGTGACAGAATGTGAAAACTTGCCTGGGAGAGGGATGGGTATGATGCAGGATGATAATGTACCAGCAGCAGAAGTGGCACAACCTGAACCTGCTAGTGAAGGTATGGGAGCCCTTCCAGACTCAGCAGCAGGGAAGAAAGAGCAAGATGAAATATGGCTAGCTGCTGGCATAGGAAGCTCTGCAGACCCATGTGGCTCCCAAAATGTTGTCATAGGTGAATCAGAAGCCAGAAGTTCTGATGTTGCAGATGGTATTAGTGAAACAAAATTAGACTCTTTAATGCGAGTAGTGAGGGATGATGGTAACTTGGCTGCAGAAAGTGTTAAGTATCCCACTGAAGAAAAGGATATCCGAAAAATTAGTATGAGTACATCCCAGTCACTGGACAGAACTGTGATAACTGATAGGGATGAACCACTAGTTGATCAGAATGCTTGTGATCTAGAGCCAAACCTAGCTGCTAGCAGTACGGCAGCAGTGTCTTCTCTCAGTGGCAAGATGTATCGTATAACTAAAGAGGGGGAAACTAACCCAGTTCCTGTTGATGATGACAGCTCAATACTGAGCATTGATCTCAATAACTTGAGGTATATTCCGAAGGCAATCAGCCCATTGAACAGTCCAGTACGCCCTTTGGCTAAAGCACTAAAGATGGAAAGTCCCTGTAAAGGCCTTGTGAAGACTTACAACAAAGGTATTTGTATGTGTATGTTCTAATTTCTTTTCTACATAAAGGCTTAGAAGATTCACTCATGGAAAGCAGAAATCACTTTTTTTAACTCCTTCACAAAAATATAAATTGTTTCTTCTTAAACTGGATATGTTTCTGTGGTCCCTTTGTTTTGTAGTGGAACCACTTAATGTTGCAGCCAAGATTGTAGCCATTTGAATATTCATGCTATAAAAATTGGAGCTAGTCACTACTGATGGATGACTAGTTGAAATAGAGTTTCGTATTAACTTATTTAAAAATGCATATAGATTTCTTAATTTTGCCTAGTTTTGAGTAGATCTCATGTTTTTCTCTGAAATTACAGAGGCAAAAGTTACTTAGGATCGTATTCTTTCAAATATTTGTGAGAAAGCTGAAGAGAGTACTTGGGAGTAACTTGGAATTTCTTACTAGAAGAGGAATGGTAGGGTGGCATTGAAATCTGTTTTCTTATGTTTCAGACCATAATCCTTTACAGGATTATTAAAACATTAATAGGTAACTTGTTCTCATTGTGTTTTCGACACTGTTAAAAGAAAAGCCACCTATTGTATGTAAATGTTAGTCCTTAATTATGTGACAGTTATAATTTAGCTTGTGCAGATTTCAGAGAACTTGTTAAACTAAATGGAAAGAAATTCAAAACTGATCAAAACTTCCATATTTTTCTGTTTTAAATTGATGTCTTTTTGAGATAATGCACATGGGTTTGGTGAAATGTTGAGGTCCTTTAAAGCTCAAAATTTGCTCAAAATAAAGCTCAATTTGCCCTTCAAAGCTCAAAAAAATCCGTTAAACTAGCAGCTGCTGAAGCAAACCACCCAAACTTGTTAGCTCTAACTTACAAACAGGTCTGAACAGTCAGTTTACAAAAGAAAAATATCTGTTTATAACTGTATTCCTTATGATGATTAGCAAACTGTTTTTCTTTTATAGATTTAATTCCTGAAAGTACGGTTGTCATCTGTCCCTCAAAGAATTTGTCGAAGGAGGTAAACAAAGAAAATCAAAAGCCTGTTAGCATGTCTGATGAACACTTAGAGGTAGAGTCTCAGCTAAGTATCTCTTCAGATGAAATAGAAGAAGGAGAAATTGTAAGTAGCAATGAAGATGAAGAAGAATCTAAACCAGAAAGAGGCTCTCAAAATGCAGAAAAGTCAAGACCAAAAGCTTCTTCTGAGACACAAAATTTGACCAGCAGTCTGCAGAATCAAAATAGCAAAACTGTGCATTGCAATGAAGATAATGGAAAATTTGTTTCTGTGAAAGTAAGCACAAAGAAGAACAGAGAGAGGCATAAAAGTCAGACTTTCAAAGTGAGATCTTCAAGGGATATGAAGAAGAACAAAACTGTGAGCATTGCTTGTCTTGAAAAAATAGTTCATGTTATTGTTGAACCTTCAAATATACAAGAAATCATGCAGATGCTAAGAGCTGTACGAAAACAGATGAGGAAAAGTTACATGAAGTTCAAGGTACACTTCCCAGTTCAGCATTTTCACAGAATTATAGAATCTGGGATTATAAATTTTACAGCATTAATAAGATACTTGAACTTTTCCAAGATGTGTACGTTAGGCGATGCGTTAAAATTGAGTATCTGTGATATTATAGAGTCCAAACTTAAAAAAGTTAAAAAGAATGCAATAGTGGACCGTCTTTTTGAACAGCAAGTATCAGATATGAAACAACAGCTGTGGAAATTTGTAGATGAACAGCTTGATTATTTATTTGAAAAGATAAGGAGAATTATAATAAAGCTTTGTGATGTGGGAAATGGGAGTGAGGAAGGGAAGTTTGAAAGGGCAGGAAAGCAAAACCACAATATTGGTCTTAAAAATGACTTGCAGAGATCAAGAAAAAAGTCTCTGAAAGCCAGTTCTCAAAAGCCTGAAGAATATATAATTTCAAAGCCGATTGTGGATTATCAACAATCTAAGTGTCACCATGAGAAAAATAAAACAGGTACGCCAAAAACTGCCTTTACAAAATGTCTTAACTCCATTGATAACACAAGGAATTCTCGAATGAAAGTGCACTTCTCTAAAGAGAATAATTTGCAAGGCACTCTTAGTCCATTGAAGGCTATAAAATATGAAAAAGAAGGACTCCAGCTATCCAGAGATGCTAACAAGTCTGATCTTAGTTATGAGCTTCTCACAGAACAACAAGCATCCAGTCTTACATTTAATCTTGTAAGTGATGCTCAAATGGGTGAAATTTTCAAAAGCTTATTACAAGGTTCTGATCTCTTGGAAAAAAATGGTGGCAGTATCAACAGAAATGAGTGTGAATTCAGGACTCCAGAAAAACAATTTTTAGGCAGTCATAAATGCAGAGGTAATGCTGCAGAATTGGGCCAGGAGATTGCTCCAAAGGAGGCATGTGTGGAATCTAAACCAGAAGAGGATATTAATTGGACTATTGTTTCACCTGTAAGAGCTCCCTCATTAGCATCCAGGACTCATATGCCTGTTGATCCAGATGTGCTGGATGAGAGCTGTATGTTTGAGGTTTCTACAAACACAGCTTCATGCAAAGAAGATGAATGCAATTTACAGAAGAATAAATCGTGTGTTTCTTCTATCCTCCTTGAAGATTTGGCTGTTTCTTTAACTATTCCATCACCTTTGAAATCAGATGCTCACCTCAGCTTCCTAAAACCCGAGAATAATTCTGGCTCAGCTCCTGAGGGTGTTGTCAGTGCACATTACAGCGAAGATGCGCTTCTTGGAGAGGAGGATGCCACTGAACAAGACATTCATTTGGCCTTAGAATCGGATAACTCAAGCAGTAAATCAAGTTGTTCATCATCACGGACAAGTCGGCCCATTGCTCCCAGTTTTCAGTGTCACCCCAGCCTACCAATGCAAGCAGTAATCATGGAGAAATCCAATGATCATTTTGTTGTAAAGATTAGGCGTGCGATGCTGTCTGCCTCACCGGCATCTGATCACATGGCTTCAGTGAAGGAGGTGCAGGCATCCTCAACAAAGATTGGAAAAGAAGAAATAAGAACTGGGGGAAAAGAAAGAGGCAGTCAGAGTGCCACGGCAGCCACGGTGAAAGAAACTGTCAAACCAGATGTGGTTGAGATGGATCAGTTGCCTCTTGTCTGGACTGAACACGAACAAAATCGTGCCTTACCTCAGGTTCCGAAGGAGTCACATAATAGTATTGGAAAGGAAGAAACTACTGGATTGCTTGGACCCGCAAACACAGAGAGCTGCCACACTGAAAGCCCAGATAAAAACTCTGAGCAATCTGAGGAACACACGTTAAAAGTGTCCAAAAATATAAATGAAATGCATGTTAGATCTCGAGCTTCTTTTCCTGCTGAATGCAGCATGAAGTCATACATAAACTTAGCAGATGACATTGTCAGTGGAACTTCATGTCATGCAGTGAAATCCAAAGCAGATAATAGGACACAGGCAACTTCTACAGGAAACCCAGAGGTCAGTGATAAAAAGGAAGAACTGAAAGAGTGCTTTGATGCATCTATAGACTTAACAGAAGATCTTTCCAATGAGACTGTAGCAGGCGAATGTGATCTTGAAACAAAACCCACTTCAAAGACTGATGGAGGGTGCCAGATAAGTGTAGATGATAAAACTAGTAAAAAGAGGAAAAAGGAGGCTGTCAAAGATAATTCCAACTCAAAAAGGCAACGAAAAGAAACTGACTCGGGAGGTGAGGGGAGCGATGAAAGTAATGTCAAGTCTGAAGAAATAAATTCACCACCCAAACAGTGCTCCAATAAGAAGAATGACCTGCAGCAGAACAAAGATTCTTCTCCCTTGGTTTCATCTCCATCATCACCTAGCCTGTATGCCAAAAACATTATTAAAAAGAAGGGAGAGGTAGTAGTTTCCTGGACAAGGTAATTTCTGATTTGATCTGTTTGATTGGCTTAGGGTTTTTTTAAACTAGGTGATATACTGGAAAGAGGGAAGAGAATGATATTTAGCCAATCACTGAAGTTACTTAGTAGCTCTACATCCTGCTATGAATAGTGGAGTGGGAGCCTCCTATCTATGCAGGATGGCGCTGTGTGATTGATGTCCATCACTTACCCAGATTTCCCAAAGCAAGTGTCCTCTTTGCTTTGGATATTTTCTGCTGTCCAAAAATTCCAGCCAGACTTGGTAGGGGATGGAGGTCTTTGATTTCCTCCACAGAGAAGGCATGAGAGCAGTTTTTTGTTTTGGAGTCTAGGCTGCTCAATCTGCAGAAATGTACCAGTCAGCAATTCAACCCATATTCCGATTAGCAGGATGTGGGTGGCAAATGAGATGAGTGTATGTGTTGAAGATGCATGCAAAATTATTGTGGTGTATTCTTACTTTTAAGAAACTGGTTGGCAGGTTTTGCTATTCTTGCTACAACTCGATACAATCAATGCTTTATACAGGGCTTCTAAAATTTTCAGAACAGACTTTTCTAAACTATAGTTCACAAATAAAGTAACTTTCTAGGTAGCATTTTGAAAGAAAATTAACTCCTTCATGGAAAAAAAGGACAGCAAAAGCTAATATGATTTTTAATATGCAAACCAAGGAGGTAGGAAGAGACTTACAATTTTCTTCAGGAATATGAATAGGTTTTCAGTGTCACAGTTTTTGTCTATTTTAGAACAATACCTAAAAACAACCAGTTTTATTTAAATAAGTGGTCATTACATTTTTCCTTGAAACGAAATGAAATATAATTTATTGGAATATGACGGGTTTCAACCGAATATAATGACTGCGTCTGTGTACATTTTGCCTAAATTCATTAATGAGTCAAACAGCAAATCGGTGGCACACATTAAAGAATTGACCTCCTGGCTCTTTATTCTCATATGAACAGTAGATGTGCTCAGAGTACATTTGTTACAGTAAGCCACTCACAGAAGTCAAACAGCTCTCTGGTTGATCTTTGAATGGCAGTGAGCCGTAGGTGAAAGCTGCTGTTTAGCCTTGCAAACTCAGGCAAGTCCACCTGGAGCCACTGACCCCTGTCAAATTTATGAGTTCCTTTCAATTCAAGTTTAAGTGTCTGCTTTAGAATCTTAAAACTCTTTGACTTTGGCTTGGTGCCAACTCTTGTAATAAACCTGCTCTTCCTATTTGTGGACCATGATCTCCACTACCACTTGTTCATCCTAACTCTGTTTCTCTGTGCTGGTAGAGAAGAGGATGCTCTGTAAAGTCATTGCTGCTGTTTGAACTCAAGTTCTGTGTTTTGGAAATACTCAAAGCTTTATATATGCCTGTATGTATTACTTTGTTTGTGTTCATGTACACAGCTATGTGTATTAATATTTTTAAAATGCATTTTTGGTATAGAAATGATGACAGAGAAATTTTACTGGAATGTCAGAGAAAAGGACCGTCAAGCAAAACCTTTGTTTCCTTGGCCACTAGGCTGAACAAAAGCCCAAATCAGGTAGGTGATATCATTCTTGTATTTGATAATAGCAATGGCCCTATGTTTACAATTGCAGTTGAACAAAAATCTGGAGATTTTCTGCAAATTTGGAGTTGTCTTTTCCTCATGTCTTTTGCTGGGGGGGTACTTGGAAAAAAAAGAATCTTAGATTCTCCCAGTTGTGACTTCTTAAAGATATACATTATAGGAATATTATGGTCCGGGGATTCCTTAGTACCTGTTTGATTGATACCACTCATAAGCCAGGAACAAGAAGATTGTTCTATTGTTGGATCAGCCCTTAGATAAAGAAAGATAATTTGGAGAGGTTCAAAGCCTTTGCACACTTTCAATAAGTTAGAAAAGTATTAAAATTAGAGCTGAAAAAAAAAGTAGCAGGATTGTGCAGAAAGGGCATTTTTTTAATGAAAATGTTTTTTTCATGCACTTTTTAATTACGAAATTTCAAAAGACATAGACGTCAAATTGATGTAGAGTATTTCCAGAGGGGTTTACGTATAGCTTTATACATGTCTTGAATGGCTCTCTTAATCTGTATCCTGCAAATCTAAAAAGGGAGAAACCTCCATTTGACTAAGTTAGGAAGTCCTGTGTGCTTGGGATTTGGCTTTTAGGATGTTGTATTCTGTGATTGCAGGATCTTTGTGAGGTTTAGAAGCTGTTGGGGTAACTGGTTGGATAAAACAGTGTTATCTGTGCATTTATACCACTCTTCCCAGTTAGCTGTTTGGTGGATAGTCCATATGCTATCGCAATAAGAAATACTAATGTGGAGTTGAATGAGTTCTCTACATAAGGTGAAGCTATGCTAAACAAAAAGATGTATGACTCATCTACAGACCAGTTTTGTAAAATCCCTGGTAGGAACATTACTCCATAATGAGTCAAAAATGCCTGAAGCAACAGTTGTACAAGAGGGTAGTAGAAAATAACCAATAAACTGTGCTTTTTGTGGAGTACAAAATAAGTTTTTATCCTTACATTTCAGTCTTACACGTGGTTATACCTGGCAAAATTCTAGGCTAATTGACTTTGAGGCCTTCATTTTTTAACTCCTTCTTGGAGGGAAACCTGTGTTAAACCAGTAGTTAGCCTCCAGGTTAACCACAGAGAGCTAGAGCCATTTCAGGTGTCAAAGGTATAGGAAGACTTCCTAGATCCAGTTAATCTGTTAATAATGGTGCTCCTACAATTTTCCTATTAAATTGGAAGCAAAAAAAATAGTGGCGGTCTTAAAACACTTTATGCTGTCAGATGAATCTGTCTTGGTAGATATGGAAATCTGGGGCCTTAATGGTATGTCTATTTTTTTTGTCTCCATTAGGTTTCAGAAAGATTCAAGCAGTTAATGAAGCTGTTCAAGAAATCCAAGTGCAAGTAAACTCACACGAAGTTGCTTCATGATTATGGGGCTTACTTGCTGTTACCTGCAATGATGGACCACAACCACTGCATTCATACGATGGGATTACTGGCAGATATCCAAGTCAGAATACTAGATTGGGTAAATTTGGTGCACTATTAATTATTTACTTGTCCGTATTTCCTCTGAAGTTCTTTAACAGAGTAACACAGAGGGAACTTCACAAAGTGACCAGGAAAAATGGGCTTATACAAAGGGAGCAATATCATTTCAAGGGGGTGACATCTCCTGTTGGTTAAATGTGTTCTGTAAGCAGAGATAGGGGTGTGCCGTCAAGTCCAAACGGTGGCTTTTGCTTCAATTGCCAAAGTACTGCACTGCTGATGTCAAACTGTGATCTTAAAAGATGAGAGTGGTTTGGAATCGAATTGGTAGATAATCCTGGAAAATGACAGGTGGGTCATCCTGGTTACCTTGGAACATATTTTAAGAAGTGAGGCCTTTTTCTTTTGATATAAGGCAGGGCAATGATAGCGATGATTCCAAAAGCTGCTTATCTAGTAATTGAATTCTGATGCTCAGGAATAGGTGGATCTTGCTGCTTGTTCTTAACAAACATTTGTGACAATTGTTTACTTATTGGAGATTTAAATCTAACTGAATCTGTTGTCAGAATAGTCAGTTTGCAGAGTAGCATAAATGTTATTTTATGTGAACGCTACACTGAGAAGCCCATTATGCTTTACTGCTCCAAATTACGTCTGGGAGAGGTACTTAATTTAGGTCTTCAACATAATAAACATTCTGTTCTATTAAAAAAAATAAATACATAAAAATTAAGAAGTGATTTTCTTTTAAAAATTAATTTAAAAACAGACCTTTACAATTTTTATAAAATGTGACTTTATACTTACTAACCAGAGCAAAACTTCCATTAAAAAAAAGCAATTTCAAACGCTTGTCAACTTGGCATGTTTTGACAGCAATTGTATCTATCTTTACAAATTGTTTAGTGCATTAGAAATTCATTATGTTCTATTTTAAAGAGTTTGTTATAACTGTTTCCAGTTTAACTAAACGTACCTAAAGTGTTTATGTGTGTATATATTTATATACATATACGTACGTATGTATATGTATATATATATACATCTCATACATATTGCTGTTTTATCCCAAATTTCTAAAAAGATTTTTTTTTTTTTAGTTCTTCCTGAGAAACATTCCTGTAAGTTTTCAAATGTTTTTGTTTTATAAATTCATTGATTTTTGAGGTTTTATTATTTATTGAGGATCAGAATTGCTATAGTCTTTATTCAGCATCTGCAGAATTTAGTTAGACTTCATTTAAGAGCCCCACCTAAGTGCATTGCCTTTCAACTTGGATTGAATTGGCTCTTTTTCAGAGTCCAATGACCATTTCTCCAGTGTCAGCATGTTTTTTTTGCTCCCTCTGCCAACTAATGGGACAGACTTCTCTTTCTAATAAACTGTCATATAATTTGTCAGTGATGTTGTCACTGACCCTTTGGAGTATTGTAAATGTGACCTGTGGAATGGATTGTTATGCTGCCAAACAGTGCATTGTCCTAATTTTAGGCAGTGCGCTGGAAATTGTTACAAGGAATGACTTAAGTAGGTGATGATGTCAGTTCTGGCAGACTTCCATCTTACTTGCTTCCTTCTAAAATGTTTGCTTTTGATGATCAAATCTCGCCTTCCATGCTATGCTGGCAGTGCCTGGTGATTTCAGTGGGGATTTGTGTACCTACCTGTGCT
The DNA here is from genome assembly GCA_013399855.1 of Oxyruncus cristatus. Classification (NCBI taxonomy): domain Eukaryota; kingdom Metazoa; phylum Chordata; class Aves; order Passeriformes; family Cotingidae; genus Oxyruncus; species Oxyruncus cristatus. The sequence goes on along the minus strand of VXAY01000696.1, from coordinate 357,434 downwards.
TGTTCTTAACAAACATTTGTGACAGTTGTTTATTAATTGGAGATTTAAATCTAGCTGAAACTGTTTTCAGGATAGTCAGTTTGCAGAGTACTGTTCATATTTGTGGAAAAGTCAGACTCAATACTAAGAGTACTCTTTTATCCATATCCTTAGAGATCAACATGTGCATAGTACTGAAGGCAATGAGGGAAGTCACTTAAGTGCTTCCTCTCTGCCTCAAAAAAGTAGGCAGTATTTTATTACAAAGTTGTTTATTCCTTGTCTGTGTTTACTTACTTTCATATCTGTGTAGGTGATGGGGGACAGGGTTTGACTGTTTTGAGTCTGACTTGGATTCCTTTTTCGTAAAGTGTGAAACTTGTTTAATGTTCTCTCTGTTGTAACTATGTGTACAGGTTCCTACAAGGTCATGTAAAATATCTGATGTTTGTATATATATATAAATATATGTATAAAAATAGAAAGAGCTTTGTTTAGCCAAAGATGATTTTTTTTACTATATAAAACTACAGGTTTATTTTGTATAAACTAAATAGATTGCTTACTGTAAGGGCGATGCAAAAAATAAAGCTGTAAAACTCACACACATGTTCTTGTTGAACAAAGGTTGGCTTGGAGTGGTTTTCTACCATTGTTTGTAACTTATTTCTCCAACAAGACTTTTGATACATATATGCAAAATGTACTGTATGTAAATCTACAGTCTTCTTTGTGGAACCTCAGGTAAATGAAAATATTTTCTAGAATTGTTGGCTAATGGCTTGACAACTACACGTGCTGTGAAGCAGCATTAAACTTCTGTTAGTTTGTATAAATGAGTAGCTATGTTGATGTTCTGGCCAATAAACATGAAACTCCTCAGCTGCTGCTCTGGTGTAATTACTGCTCTCAATACTACTGCTGATTTCTCAGTGGGTGCAGCTGGATCAGAAATTAGACAATTGCACAAACTGCATAAACCCTTTAACTACAACTTTAATTTTTTTTTTTTTTTAGAAACATTTGGTTAATGTTGAGTAGAGTATTACAAAGGAGAAAGACATTTTTGTATCCAAGGCCTTTCACTGGAAAAGTGTAGCTGGCAGCCCTTTGAGAGTCTTGCTCCAACTTGCTACTGAAGAATAGGTCTGCCTTTATCCAACACACATTACAGGATTCTGTTTAAAAACTCTTGAAGGGTGCAAGTTTTCAAAACTTTTCCAGAGTGGAAATTCAGATAGCAGGGTTTATGAAGATGTGTGTAATAGTGAAATGATAGAGCATTGGGTGTTGAATTTAGAGGGATTCTCTCTGAGGCAAAGTCTGTTGGCAGCTGATGGTTTACATACAACAGTTGTCTTAACTACGGGCACTTCTCTTAGGTGTCAATCCAGCAACCTGTAGCTATTCCTATTAAGGCTTTCCTCTAATTGTCTTCACTCTAAAATCAGCTGCAGAATAATCTTTAGCAATTTGTCTTCATGAAGAGAAGCAGCAGTAATAACGGATGCCAAGAACAGGTTTAAGGATTTCTTAAAAGAATCTATTGAATCAGTCAGGAGCTGTTTCAGGAGCAAAATTGGCTTTGATAGGAAAGATGAATAAAGTTTCAGTGGTGGCTGGCACAGCCTCTCTCATCGGAGTTAGAAAGCACTGTGCTGTGCCACCAAAAGCAGACCCATCTGAATCACAAGAGATGATACAGGGAATTAAAGTAAATAGAGCAATACTGTACCAGAAAGGAAGTTGCACAACTCTTGTTAAATTAAGAGGCCTGTGGTTTGAATTTGTGAACTGGGACATAGTTGTCCATATTATTAAACCAATTATGTAATTAAATTAATTATGTGGTCTTTGATAATTAGTCCTGTCCAAGACTGCAGCCCTCCTTGTTCAAACAGCAGCATGGAGCAGGGGCAGGTTGCAGTAGCTCTGGGTGTGAATATCTGATGGTAGAGCTATGCCAGTGCTGTGGGCTGCAAAGACATCCCTGTCCTGATTTGTTTCATACTGCAGCTGTAAGGTAGCTTTCATATTCCTGTGAAAGGTAACTTGCTCCAGAAGGAGCAAGTTAGTACCTGTAGTAACAGTAATGTTCATCTGTAGTAAAATGGAAAAATGGGCATATTCAAGTGAGGTGACTTTTTTAATAAGCCAAAGTGTTTCTAGACAGGATACACTGTACATGGAGTGGTTTAGGCTAAAGATGGTAAAATTCTGTAGTCTCATCCTGTCATTTCAGTATGCCTATACCTAAATTGCTTTGGCTGCATCCTGTTGTCCAGCTCACTGTTCCACATCCATTGGCTTCAGAGTTTTGTGATGGGTTCAGTGAGACAGCAGAAAGCACATATGCTTTGAGGTGGGTTTGACCCTGTACTGTTAACTGTTGTATCAGAATAGTAATGTATTAGTATAAGGAAATGCTACTGTGTTACAAGATTACTATTGGTTCCCACGTCTATCCTTTTCTGGTTTTCAAATGTGTGAATCCCTGACAAGAATATGAAAAGCTGCAATGCTATAAGAACTGTATTTGGACCTAATGTTTTAAGAACTTATTTTGAACTAAGTTTCTTAATTGTACTTAGTTTTGTACAATTTTGAATCACAGAATATCCTGAGTTGGAAAGGACCCACAAGGAATCCAACTCCTGGCCTAGCACAGGACAGCCCAAGAATTCCACGATGTGGCTGAGAGCATTGTCCAGATGCTTATTGAACTCTGTCAGGCTTGCTGCTGTGACCACTCCCCTGGGGAGCCTGTTCCAGTGCCCAACCACCTTTTGAGTTAAAAACCTTTTCCTAATATCCAACCTAAACCTCCCCCGACACAGCTTCATGCCATTCCCTCAAGTCACCACAGTGGTCACCACAGTGAAGAGATTGGTACCCTCCCCTCTGCTTCCCCTCATGAGGAAGTTGTTGGCTGCGATGAGGTCTCCCATCAGTCTCCTCCAGGCTGAACAAACCAAGGATCAGTGTTGGGCCCAGTCCTGTTTAATATCTTTACTGATGATTTAGATGAGGGGATTGAGTCCACCATTAGTAAATTTGCAGATGACACCAAGCTGGGAGGGAGTGTCGATCACCTGGGAAGGCAGGAGGGCTCTGCAGAGGGACCTGGACAGACTGGAGAGCTGGGCTGATTCCAACGGGATGAGGTTCAACAAGGCCAAGTGCCGGGTCCTGCACTTTGGCCACAACAACCCCCTGCAGCGCTACAGGCTGGGCACAGAGTGGCTGGAGAGCAGCCAGGTAGAAAGGGACCTGGGAGTTTGGATTGACAGGAAGCTGAACATGAGCCAGCAGTGTGCCCAGGTGGCCAAGAAGGCCAATG
>VXAY01000696.1:294853-346217 GCA_013399855.1 Oxyruncus cristatus | reverse complement strand
ATAGCAATGCAGAGCAAACGACTACAGAATTGCTTTTTCAGCAGCTGTTTCTCTTCTTTGGCCACGTGCTCTAGGCTTGCTTACAGTTAGAGTTGATAAGATATAGTGATTGCACTCAAGAATCAACAAGGTTTTCTTAAAATTCTGATTTTATTTGAATTTTGATTGCCTCAAATCACAGGTTTTGTCCTCTGAGAGCACAGAGGCTCCTTTACAAATGCTTGCAGTAGCAAGCCCATAAATCTTCTTATAGGGCATCTAATAAACAAGCTTACTTTACACAATGTTCATAGATTCTATTAACTTTTTTCCTCACTCTTCCTAAGAAAACCCAACCCCACCCTTTTTCCTAAATACAAACCAAATAAAACAGAATAACCAACTAACTTCAAATCTTCTGTGGCAGGAAACAGTTTGTGGGTTCCAGTTTTCATGGAGTTATGGTTTCTACAATAAGCCAGTCAGCATAAGCCATATTAAATTGTCACTTAGGTGCGATTTAACCACTTTCCACTTCAATATTTCTAATACTTGGAGAGCCTAATCTGTCGATCTGCTGGTTTTTGATACTCAGATAGGAGGCTCTTTAAAAAGGTGAAGTGCAGAAATTTATTCAAGCAGGACAGAATTTCAGTAGCACCCTGTTGAGAACTCACAGAAGTTGTTTGGCAGCTTTTCCTTTGTAATGACAATGACTTTATCTCCCCGGGGAGATCTTCAGAGAAATACAGTCAGTTTGCAAAACAATGTCATTACTCTTGAAAGTAACACTCCTCTGGCATGCTGCCTTTGGGGATCATTATGTACAGGACCGGTAGGTCGTGGCATTTTAAAATGTGACTCATGTAGGTATGCTACCTGGTCTCACAGCACATGATATCTAAAAGTAAATGCACTTCTAAACACAACTGAGTCAAGATTTTGCCAAGTGCACTTTACTCTGACATTGCTACAGCATTTTATGAATACTGATTTAAATACAGAAATATGCTGGTGCATCATAAATATGTTGAACCTAGGCATTAAAAATTGGATATTCTTATAATAGTCTGTATTCCCCAGTTCCTATATTAACTATCTAATTTTAGTTGTCAAAGGCAGTCAGCATTGGTTAGATCTGTTTTGACTTCCGGAAGACAATCATCATGTATAAATGACAGAATCATAGATTGATTTGGGTTAGAAAGGACCTTAAAGATCATCTAGTCTCAACTATTAGATCTGAACAATCTATTAGATTGGGAGGACAGACCACCAAAACTGGACCTTCATTGCATCAGGAAAAGCACACAGCAAAGCAGAAGTGGAGAGTCATTGCATGACACGAGTGTCACTTCCAACTGATTTCACTCCACCTAAACACAATGATAAAAGCATTACTGACTATATAGATGAACTAAACTCAACTCGTTGTGGAGCTAGGCTAAATAATGTTACAAAACTCTGCATTGACAGGGGAATTCAGCAATGATGTACAGCTGAAGACATGCTACCTGCAAGTCTCCAAAACCTTTGTACTGAGGACCCTATCTTTGAAGTGACGGCAAACAATTTGTTCACTGATAACTGTCTCCAAGCTAATAATTTCCAAGGCTCACTTCCAGGATTCATCTTAGAGACTATACGGTATCTTATCTTCTAAGAGATATTGTGGGTGCACACATAGTTCTGACCTAAGGTTTGCATCTCTCATCACATTTTTACTTTTATTTAAGGGGAAATATATCTGTGGAGCAAAAGGGCACCTTCTACATGGTCCTAGGCTGCCAGCCTCCCTTAGGTGAGCGGGCCTTAACTGGCAGCTTTTCACACACAACTCACTGAAGAGTAGAATGGAATTTAGTATAACTACAATCACAACTGACAGCTGGGAGCTGAATTCACAAACCTTTGTAGTAATTAATGCTGCTGTCAATAGGATTCTGCACATGAGTGATAATATGAGAAAAAACCCTCATAATTTGCACCAGTCAGGCCCTTGACTGGTGGATGATACATTTTTAAGCCTGATAAAGTTAATAGATGGATGCAGTCAAAGGTCAGCATATAACTAATACAGACACAATCTGTGCTCTCTTGAAAATAGGCAGGGTCAGGAATTACAGCCTATAAAAAGCACCTAGCTCTTGAAGAACTGCACTAAGGGGTATTGTCTCACAGCCGCTGCATGTAAGACTGTGTGAAGCCATTGGGACCATCGAATAACTCTCTTCATCTCTCTGGAGGGATGAAAATCACATCTGAGCACTCCAAGTGAACAATTAGAGAAGAAGGAGGCTTTACTTCCGAAGTCACTCTTTGCCAGAATCAAGCAGTCTCCTTCCTCACTCATTTTCTGCAAACCAAGGAACAATTGCAGAACATTAGATAGCTCAGTTGAGCATGACCACATCCTGACACTGCATCTTCAGAGAGTCACAATGTCGTCCCAATTGAACAGCTGAATGCAAACATTTCTACAAAAGATGGAGGCCATCTGATATTTCATTGCTGGCTGCATTTGAAGTCTTTTGCTTTCTGTGTCTCTTCCTGGCTTTCTAAAGCAAAGATTCCAGTTGCGTGCTACCCGAGCATGTCCAGCATCAGTTCTTTCCTGTCTCTATATGACAGTTTTCTAAATAATTCTATGGCGTGGTCTAAAGCCTGTGAGTTTTAATTTGGTTAAGGGGGATTGTGAGTATTTACATCACATTTGTATCATCTTTCAGATGACTTGGAATTAATTATCAGATTTGCAACCCATGACTAAGCCTGTTAAGAGAACTACTGTGCTAGTCCTCATGCCAGGTACCCAAGGATATCAAGAAGATGGGGGGCTTAACATTCTCTAATGGTTATGTTTCTTCACGAAGTCATGATGAGTTCCTAAATCACAAAACAAATTTGGAAGTCATCAGAAGATGTGTAATGTTCTTAGCAATCAAAATTACTAGATTAAGATTTTCAGAAAGAATTAGGCATTTTATGCATGCCAGATTTTTGTTTGTGTTTTTTTGTCTGTTTGTTTGTTTTGTTTGTTTGTGGTTTTTTTGTTGTTGTTTTTCAAGAAGTGCTGCATTTCCCCCATTCTCTCCCCAGAGAGACCTGCGCTTTCAGTGTCATTTTTTTAAGTCTGTATTTTTGGCTAGAGTAACCAATGTATCTTTAAGAGCACGGCCCCCTTCTGGTGGTGAATGAGGGGAACGAAGCTGATGATGAAGCAAGTGGCAACACTGATACTCCGAGCTTGCCGAATCGGTCTGAGATAGGGCTGCTGATTTTATTTGTTTGCAGAAAAGAAAGTCTTGGGGGCTGAAATCCTGCCTCTGCCAAAGCTGGGAAAATTTTACAATTCACTAGGTTCGCTTTCCTTCACTGCATTGCTTTTTTGTTCCTCTATGTTGTTCAGTTCTTTTTCTGCTTCTCAATTCTCCATTCAGTTTTGAGCCTCTTACCCGTTGGGAAAACACTCTGTAGTGAGCAGGATTGGAAAGAGAGAGCTGCTATTCAGCCTGAATACTTGCAGTCTTCTTCAGAACGGGGAATGTTTACTCACCCTTTCAACAACACTTGAAGAATAAATAAATATCCACTCATTTAACTCACACGCTCTTGCTCCTGGGGCTGGGAACAGCTTGGTAAGAGTGAATGTACATTGAAATAACAAACCTGATAAACATGGAGGAGTTATTCATACAGCTGAGCTCCACTAGGAAAATATACAGTTGGGGTAATGGACTGGCAAAACCTGGTGTTCCTCTGGATTTTTGAGAATCCTTAAAGGTATTCACATTTACACATGCTGGTAACTACTGCTGATTTTGTACAGTTTTTCAATGTAAACACCTCTTTAAAAATAAATAAATAAATCCCACAGTACTCGTATTTTATTCTGCCCTGGACCACTCAGAAGAAGCTGGTGGTGATGACAGCAAGCGTACAATTACCATACTAAAGCTACTAGATCACCCAAAGGTAACCGTTCACCAGTTGCAGGAACACAGATAAACTTTGGGGGTCAGCAGCAGTTGAGCCCAGAGTTCAATAATGAATCCCTCTGAGGATCTGTGCAGTAATAAACAAATAGGCTGGATTTTAGAAAGTGGAACTTGCTTAATTTTGTCCATCTTTGTATGGTTTTAAAGCATTTAAAAATATACAAACCCCCTTAATAGGTAAAGCAAGGGCTCTAGGATGGGTCCACTGATTTCAAACGAATTACTAAATCACAGAATCATAGATTTAGGATGGTTTGGGTTGGTAGGAACCTTAAAGATTATCTAGTTGTAGCCCCCACCCTATCATGGACAGGGACACCTTCCACTGGCTCAAAGCCCTGTCCAGCCCAGCTTGGAACATCCAGGGATGGGGCATCCACAACTTCCTCTGGGCAAACTGTTTCAGTGCCTCACTGCCCCCACAGTAAATGACTTCTTCCTAATATCTAATCTAAACCTACTTTCTTTCAGTTTAAAGCCATTACTGAAGAAAGCCCTATAAGGTAAGTATGTTGCTGGCTAAACACCAGATTCCCTTAACTGTGTGTGTGTTGGGGTTAATTATTATGATAACATTTCTTTTTCTCCTTTAAGCCAATTGAGCTTTGTGCTTTCTTTCTCTTATTATCTTTCAGAGCATGCTCCTAGAACTATCGTCTATCATGAAAAAGTAATGACATTCTAAGGAGAAGAAATAAACTAAGGGATTGAGCACAAACTGCCTTCAGCAGAGAGATAAAAGCAGGTTTTCTGTTGCCATGTTCCCCTCTCCCGCTGCTATAATGTCAAATTCATAATAACAGTTTAAAAAAGCAAACGCTTTATTCCTCCATTTTACACCAATCCCAACCACACTATACTCTGATTGCCGTTGTTAATGGGTAGCTCACTCCACGACTCAAGATTTTTCTCATGTAGACTGAGCTGGATCTGGTCAGTGTGTGCTGTCAATGCAGAAACAGCCTTGTGTCTTCGAGGGAACATTTTGGGATGTACAAGTTGTTGTGCATGCTAGTAGTGTTCATATCAGAAACCAGCCTGATCCACAGACCTTCAAGGCACTGTAACACCCAAGGCATCTACAAGAAAGGATTAGTTTGATTTGAAAGTAACCTAGAGGCTACTGGCCTCTGTCTCCCCAGACTTCAGCAGCCAATGAATAAAAAGATGGATGAAACACTCATGGAATCTGAAAGGACAGAGAATTTAAGAGAGAGAAAAAAACGACTGAAGAATATCTGCTGCTCCTCTGCGTGTGCTAATCCAATCCTCAAGCTCTGATAGAGACTTTCCATGCTAATGTAGCATTCTCATAGCTAAAGCTTTTGGCTTCAAAATTGAAACTAAGTGGTACCAGGCAACTTAATTTAAGTGCAAAACATCTGTACCTTTGAGTTTGCTGTTCGAGAAGATCTGCAAGGTATCACATCAGAGTCATGGAAATCTTGTTTCACCATCTCATTAATTTATACAGAAGAACCAAAACACAAGCAAAGCCAAAAAGAGCTCATTCTCAGTTTGCTAGGACATCCCAGGTCTGGAAGGTTGGCTTTCTGGGTTATACACAAGGAAGCAGCCCAAGAAAGCAGCCCTTTCACTCGTGTACCTGGAAAATAAAGCACCTTCTTCTGGCTGTCCCTGATCCTGTTTCTGGCCCCATACTTTAGGCTGCTTTTATTTGTCAAGCTTATCACAGTTCACATTTGCTATCACCTCAGCTGCAAGCAATGCTTGGAACAAACTCATTTGCTATGCAGTTTCCCAAAGCATAAAAATTCCCTATGATTTGACAACTCTAAGGCAAGGCTAACAGAAAGCAGGACAGCAGAAAAATAAGTCAAGCATAAAGATTGCAGTGTTGTTTTTTTTCTTGTGCACATGATTTACATTCACATTCTGCCTTACTAGAAACTCTTTGACAATTTGCCTGTGCATTTGTTTAGTATTTTAAGGCAAAAAAAAAAAAAAAAGGAAATACTTGAGATAGTGGCTATTAAGTGTCAGCAACAACTGATCAGGGATGGAGAAACAGCTTTGCTAAAGTACATTCTCTGCTGCCAGGCTGTATACATGTAGTGGATACAACATCTTCTGACAGATTTGAGGGGGTGGGAAGCTTTCTTCATATAGGCTCAGTGGGAAGATTCAGAAAACGAGTAACTCTGGAAAGTAGCATGTTTGATTTTCTTCCCTGAGAATTTTCAGACTAAAAATCGCAGGCAACTTTCACTGCTGCAGATAGAAGAGGATGCAGCTTGTATCCCTAATGTTAGTGGCCTAGGGAATGTGATCTAGGGTTTCCTGTCTGGTGATAAAAAAGCCTCAGGACCTCCCTCTAGCAGCTTGCCCTCCTTCCCACTCCACAGGGTATCATCCCAGCAAGTCTGTGGACTGGGGTAGGACAACCGGTCATGCCACTTCCCCCTTGCTGGCTCTCAGCTTGGATCCAGCACAAGAAGAGAGGTGGCTGCCATCTGTTTGGAATCCCAAAGAGCAAACATCCTCCACTAGACCACGCATCCTGCTTCTGGTAATAGCTTCTAAGGCTGTTGTAATTTCTTCTTTTCTTTCTGGATTTCCTGCAGTACACATGATGCTAATGGTCCATGGCACAAGTTTCCTCTTTCAGAGAGGCATGCTACAGGTATTTTCCCGCTATATTTGGTTTCTACAGAAACCTCTCTCAGTTTCTCTCAGGTTTTCCTTAAAGGGGAAAAACCCCAGCCTCTCCCCTTACCTTCCAACATGTACACTGGCTCTTTAGAAGACCCAAAGATTTAGCAGAATTGCCTTAAGACATGCACTAGGGGAATGTGTATAGATACAGCTTATTTGATCTTTCCAAAACATCTTTACAATGAAACACCCTGGGCTGTTCCTCCAGATCAAAGGTAACTGGATCCCTGGATCAAAGACTAGCAGTGAATTAACAATGGGACCACGTGAGTACAGGTCTCTTCATCAATACAGAGATTCACTGGGCAGTAACAACCACATCCAACACACCCTCCTGAATCTCACCTGCCACCTGCATGTTAACTGAGCCCTGCAATATCAATTTCAGAGTCAAGATGAGTCAATTTACAATACATAATGATATGTCTTTATTTCATCAACAGAAATGGTGTCTAGACAAAATTCAGTTAACACTAGCAATTCAAATGAATGAAAAGGGTTGGGTGGTTTAATTTTTTTTTTGCACAATACTGTATTTACAATGAGTAAATGACATTTTAAATTCATTAGTTCATAGCAATGCTTTCTTCCAAAAAGGTAAAAATTCTTAGTAACAGAGAGTAAGCATCAACAGCCACCTCATTTATTTATACAATAAAAATCACAAGAAACCACAGTCACCTAGAAAAAAAATAAAGACAAGCTTAAGAACTAGTACAATAAAATGATGCATTGAATTAAGTTACATTAATCGCATAGAATTTGTGTAAAAAGTATGTAGAAAAAACACCTGATGTAACCTGTTACAGTCATTGACCAGTTATGAGAGGTACAGAGGGTTATACAGGTAGATATGTGTGAAAACTGTCCATACTGTTTGACCTGGGGAGGAAGAGAAGAGGGGTTGCACCCCCTTGCATACACTGATAAAAACCCTGTTTTGAATATGGCCTCTGAAGTTTGTAAGGCATATATAAGAGGTGCACTTGTAACCAACTGGTTCTGGAACAAACTTTTAGGGCATCTCCACCCTTGAAATCAAAGGTGATGCTTGGAACTATGAGTAAACAACCATGCATCAGATACCACCAAAGTGTTTAGTATCATTCCTGCTGGTTTGAGGGATCCAGAGAGCTTCAGGCAGAGCAAATGTAGTAGTAAGAGCAGGACTGAAACCATGCAGGTTTCTCTTGGGTACATCACAAACGCAGGGTAATGCCAGCCTGGGCGGGGGAAGCCAGTCACAACCCCCAGCACAGGGTAGCTGCTCCCTCCTCTGCCCACATCCCAGAGGGTGGGCTCCTCCGGTTGCAGGGACGAGCCCAGCTGGCGAATGCAGGCCCCACTTGGATCCCTCCAAAACACGGGGGTCGTTTGGGTTCATAGCCTGGGACCATCTCTGCTTCTAAGCAATCAATGAAATCAAACACTGCCAGTTGCCATTTCTATTTTGGGATACTAGTTTCTTTCTGCATGCCCTTAATTAGCCAAAAGGGATCAACAGTGGCACTGCATGAACCACACAGTGACTTTCACCTACAGAAAGGGCTCTGCCCACGGTCACTAAAGTTCGTACAAGAACAGGAGTCATCTAACTGGATTTTTAGCAGTTGTTTGTTAGGGGTAATGACCTTATAAAAAGATATTTTTAGCATTCCTTCCCGCCAAAAAGCAATTTTCTTTGCAAAAATGGCAACATTATCTGAGTAATACCTTAAAATGCATATCAATATTTGACTTCGATATAAATAATACCTATCTTGGTGGAGTGTAGGAAAATACTGTACACTTAGTCTTTGCAAGTAATGCCATTAAAATTTTGAGAGTAAAGGAAATAATTATTCTACAGACCACCAACAATAGATCTTTTAAATATACACACAGTATTTGAACATATGCATATACACATATATTGTATTCTACAGCATCAGACCTGATGCCTGAGTCATGAAATACTCCAAGGAGTATTATAAATATACATATATGTATTATAAACAGGAAAATACACAAACACACACTCTGACTAGAATTACAGATGTATGTATACATACATACACATATTTTATATATGGATGCAAAGTTAACCTGGACTGTGTTGGCAGAGACAAAACTGAAACGAAGTCAAAATCTGTTGCGAGAATTTCTAACAGGAAAGAGAGCAGAAGTTCTTTATGTTAATAGTTTTAGTTTCACCTCACTTCTGATAAAAATAAAACTGCTCTATACTTAGCAGATCCCCTCCTTATGCAAAATCGCTGCTCATACTGAGCTAAACCTTCTCTAGGCATCCCTAAAATAGGGACTTTTAAAATGCTGTAGCCATGGGCTACAACATTCAATCGGAGGCACCTTCAAACACATCTCAGATCTAGAAAAAAAAAGGTGGAAGCAGCACTCCTTGTTGCAATGGTAGAGGACGTGAAGTGGAAAAAAATGTGAGCCTGTGGAAACCTGGCAAATGTTCACTTTGTCTCACTGCAAAATTCACTACGGGCCTTCTACTCTTCAAATTCACCCCTTGCTCTCTCTTCACTACCACAGCAGTGGATTACAAGACAGAAGTGAGGATGTGGTGTCGATTCTGGAATTGCAACGCTTCACCATGCTTTCTCCTAGTGGATCAGCTTTCATTTTATTACAGGATTATAGTGATTCCAGCATGCAGATTTGTATTATTTACTAGGCAATCATAAAGTCACATATTAAAAAAATTAACTATATATGTAGGCATTTTAACTTCTGTTTAAGCACTCTTTAGAATACAGACTTGACAAAGTGTCGCACTCCAGATTAACAACCACACTGTCAGCATTAATCATTTCTCTGGCAGGAGTTAATCCACTTAGCAAAGTTACCTATCTAGTTCCCACTTCCTTTTTAAAGAGAAATAGCAGTTAGCATACTAATCACTGTGGTTTGCCTTTGCAGCACATTTTACTTCCTTGGGAAAAAAAATAGTACAAGGATTAGATCCAAAAATATAGTGCATCTTAAAAGCAGCATATACCCTTAGAAAGATATTTAATAAATTACTTGTACAATATATAAAATAACAGTTTTATACTGCAGCATCAAACTCTGACGCCTGAGTCATCACTTTAGGAAATCTGTGATATAAATACTGGGATCTCCTGATAACACAGCCAACATTTTTGCTTTTGTTTTGCTTGTTTTCTGTTTTGTTTTCCCTCTCTTTTTCATTTTTTTAAAAATCTTTTCACTACCTTTTTGTTCCAGAATCAGCTTGCAATGAGCTTTAATTGTGTTCAAGGCACCCCTAGAGAACGCAGAGAAACAAACACATTATATAGTGTAGTACTCACCTGACAAAGCATAACAAGCCTAAATGAAATCAGGTTTCCTGGCAATACAAGTACAGCAAGGAAAAGGAGAAAAAGGAGGATTAGATACAGACTGGACAGAGCTTTGAGGACTTGCATGCCTATGAGAGTGGTGCAGTGCTCAGCGGCGAGGTGGGGTCCCACCATGCCATTCCCAAGCAATGCCCGGCAGGACAGATGCTGTATGTGTCCTCTGACAAATGCAAAGAGATTCTTACTGAAGATCACAGTGACCACTGGCCAAATTCTTAAAATTCAAAAATACTGCAGCCAGTTTTTTTTCCCCTCTTTCCAATGATATTTTGTGGTCAGTTGGTTTGACCCCACGAGACAAGAATGGTTGGGCATGTAAACTGGTGTCCAGGTCTGAAACTAATTCTCCCAATATCTTCCTCTAACATTAGCCCAGTAACTGCTTTGAAAGCCACATGGTTTGAAATAGCAAAAAACCTCAAAACAAAATAGAAACAAAAAACAACCACCACCACCAAAAAAAACCCCACTGAAAAACCATGATACATGTAAATATAGGAAGCAATGACGCAAAATCAGCCACTTCTAATGGGAAAGAATGAAATCAAACATCCAGAAAAGCTTGCAGGGGAGGGAAGGAGAGATGAGAGAAAGGTTGAGGAAGAGACACTTATTTGAGCAGTGGTTTTAAACATCAGTTCCCAAGGTAGACGAAATCAAGAGACCCAGCACCAGTATGAGGCCAGGTCAAACCTAAGAGCTGCAGCGCAATGGGTTGTGTGTGTGGGTTTTTTAAACCGTTGGAATGAGGTCAAGAGTACCAGTTGCACATGAGTTGTTAGTAGAGTAAATCTTCATGTCAGGAAGAAAGTTAAAACTTGGTTTTATACTCATAAAACATTCTATCTATTCATATATATAGGAGGTCACTTAAAAATAAAAAAAGGCAACAGAAAAACATCTTTAAAATACTGTGTCAGTTGACCCTTCCATCCTGCCCACCCCCAACCCCCCCCAGTAGCTATGACTCTAAAATGTGATTCACATTTAGTTTTAAATTCTAGCTTTCACCATGGTCTCATAGAAACAAAACTTCTCTGCGAAGCACAGAACTGCTTTGCAACGTCAACAAATTCAAAGGAAAATCAAATCCTGCCCCCCCGCCAAAGAGCTTCTCAGTCAGTTACCTGCAAAAGATGGCTGGGGAGGGTTCAGGTATTTTTAGGTTAAGCTCTTTTAAAAAGAAAAGGACAACTCCTCCCCCTTTTTCAACTGTGTGAACTAGGAGTTTATGGCATTTGTATACTTTTTAACATTTAAAGGTAAGGATTTTGTACAGTAAAGATTAATACTTAAACATAAATATTCTCCTACATTATATACTAGTTTTTCTTTGTACATGCGGGGGAAAAAAGTATTTTCAACAAACATGGCACATGCTTATATGCATTTCCTCCTCAGTAGCTTGGCTACAATAGTTTGGATGAAGAGGATAAAAGCAAGACTTTGTGGCGAGTGGACGATGGTCCATGAGCACAGTCTGAAGATGGAAGAAGCGGAGAGAGGGAGCTGATTCCTCCTCCAGGGTTCAAGATGCTGATCTACTGAGTGCCTCAAAAAACCACCAGCGCACACCTCTAGTGTAAACGTTAGCACAGAAGACCACATTATCACTTAGTGCTTCTGAGAAGCTGCTTCCCCACGCTTTTTTTTTTTTTTTTTTAACAGGTGTGAACAGCTGGTAATTTTTTTTTCAGCGAGAACAAACAATATCAGCCAGTAAAGCACATGACAGTTGTCACTGATAAAGCCACGCAACCTGGCACACGTAGGGCAAAGAACCACAAAATAAAAACTCAGTACACTTAGAATAATAATAATAATAATAATAATAATTAAAAAAGCATTAGGAGGTTGTTTTTCTGTCTACACTGTACATACAGATGTTATGCTTGGAAAGCTGCTGTCTCAAACAGTCATAACATGAGTCAACATTGCGTAAGATACAAATCCAATACAGATACAACTAAGCCAATTCACTGAGTAGTCTCTTTTGAGACAGCACTCTTTTAGCTGCAGTTTGTGCTGAGGGCAATGCTGCAGGACGAGAGGATCCTGAAACACAAGAATTTGATGGGTAAGCAACCAAATTGGGTGTTGGCAAATGTAGGTTTTACTCCAAGAGGATACAGTGCTAGGTGGACTTCTGTAAGGAAACCAAAGTCAACGACTAGGGGTCTGATCCTGCAACTCCGCCTACCTGGGCAGGATCACTGACTTCACCAGACCCACCTCTGCAACTTAGGTCTGGTGGGGAAAACAGGTAATGTCTGAGGACAGCTGAGGTCAGCCTCTGGGCACTATCCAGAGCAGCAGTTGCTTCCATGAGTGAAGGATGCAGAGTGGGACTGGAGAAAAAGCCCCCAAGCGTATTGATGTGATTTCCGTTCGCTTTACTTCGTGGAACATATGATGAACCGATCCAGTTGTCAAATACACTTTTCTCTAAAAAGTGAAATACACTTTCCCCTGTAAAACTCCAAAAGCATCACTAACAGCACTTAAACTTGGTTTGTGAAACAGAAAGAAGTCTAAATATAAAAATAATTCAAGCAGATTCTCTTTACAAATTGTATAGTGAATTCAGTATTTGGCAAGACCGTTTTTACTACATAATGAGCTCCTGAGTGTTTGTCTATTAGCTAAAAATTTTCTATTTCCTTTAAGCAATAAAGCAAAGAAAACCATATACTCAAGTTATACTGAAGTCATGACTTCATTTATGAAAAGAGGTTTGACCAGAAACTCAGTGCAAGTGGCAAAGTTGACCATTACTGTACAGTATCTGCAAGAAAATAAAATAACTCCACATTGCCCAAGTGGCACAAAATGGCTGTGCCCAAAAAAAAATTGTCTATAATAATATCTCAAATAAGTTTCCAACATTAAAATTTTATAAATAAGTACAAATTGAATGATATTGCTGAACTGCGAACTGAGAAAAAAATTATTGTGTAACAAGTTACCAAACTAGCTCTAGCATCGAAGACAAAAAGGAATGTTGGAACTTGTTTATACAATAGAAATGAAAGCTTCCAGTTTGTAGGATGAGAAAAATTGAGGCATGCAGGGATTCTTGCATATGGATATATATATTTTATATATATTATATATAATATGTACAGTTTAGCTATAAAACTTTGATGTGTAAAGAAGCTGTCTTCAATGAAAAATTGAACATTCAGAGGAAATTCCTGAGTTAGGGTTTTGTGACATGGGCCACTGAGAAAAAAGCTGCGGTTGGGTCCTCAGAGGTGTTATGTCCATCCCTGTTAAGATTGAAATCAACATACAAAAACAGACAGTGTTGCCACTGCTTCGTTCCCTGCCTGAGCAAGGGATAGCACCATTGTGAAGAGAACTCCTGCTTGTAGAGAGGAGGGAATACTTAAAAACAGTATTGCTGCTAAGACCACTGTAGTGTGCACCAAATACGTTCTTCTAGACAACAAATGAACCCTGCCACTGGCTGACAGAAGAACACCTGACCAGGTGTAATGTTAAGGTTACAAGTCACTAGGTGTAATCTTTCCTAGGTTGTTCATCTGTTGTACATTTATCAGTCATCTCCTGACAGAAGTCTACCGTGACCGTTTGGCTGCTCTGCTCTGGTGGAAGCTCTCTCTCGGGGTAAGTACCTGTGTCGGCTCCATCCAACCCCCCGCCGGCCGAACAATTTTCCGAGATGTTGTTGGGCAGCCAGGGTGCTCCCAGTTGCACTGAGCCTTGCTCTGAGCAGCACTGCATGCTTTCCCCGATGCACTGGGAGGTCACCAGGCTCTGCTCCACACCAGCTGGGGTGGGGCTGATGGTGGTGACTGGCTGTAGATCCATGGGTCTCAGAACGGGGCAGTATCGGTGGAGAGCTTGGATCTGTTCCGGGCTCTGCATGTCTCTACACACTTCTTGGGAAAGACATGAGAAGTTGTCTAACAATTCTCCCATGCTTGCTTTTAGCTGGTTCCTTTCTGAGAGCAGTTTCTCCTTCTCACACACCTGAAAAAGAAAGAAGGCATCTCAGGCTGGGGTCTCACTCCGGGCACATATGCAGCAATACCCAAGAAGAACACCAACATGTCACAGTTATTTTTGTATGGCCGGAGGAAGAGTCACAGAGATATCAGGTGTTTGACCACCATCAGGTCTGTGTTTGGGAAACATCTGGAGAAGAACATTTGAGCTGGAAGAGGACAGAATCACAATTTATTCCTAAGGGGCTGTTAGCTCCCTTTAAAGACTAAGGCTGCTTGATAGAGGATACAAAAGAACTTCAAATGAAACATTTTGATGGAGAAGAGACATTTCCCATCTAAACAGCAAGAAAAGTGAGAATATGCTGCAGATGTTCAGTTCACCCTCTGTCAGGTTGCTCCCTCAGGCTGGGTGCACCTGCTTTGGCCCATGCACCAGCTAAACCCCTGTTACCACTGGGAGAGAGATATGTTATTCAGAAGAGAGGATCTAAGTGTGCTCTGTGGCCTGCATCATGGCTTGTTTTCTTATGTCCTGGTGCTTAATGGTTTGGGCTTGATCTAATCAAGCCATTTGTATGAAGACATAAGTGAAAAACTTATGGACTTCTTAATATCCAGTACAACAAGCTCAGTGTCATTTCTCCTTTGCCCTCCTCAGGCTTTGCCATCTGTGTTCCCAAATGTCCTCCCTTACCTACGTCTGGCTTGAGCACTTCCAGAATTTCACCATGTCAGCAGGCTACTCTTGGAGGGGACCATGTGAAAAGCAGGACGTGACTGGTGAGGAAGAAGAGGGAGAGAGTATGGTGGGACTTATTTTTTCATGCAGGATTTAAAAACTGGGAAAAGGAACCCAGTTTGTTCTGCATCCAACAACGCACTAGCAAGGTCCACAGCCCTAGCCAGTGCAAGGTGCTGTGCAATGTGCTGTGGCGGGAGTAATTTCCAGCTTAGACCTCCCACGGCCAGTAAGCTCTCACTGTGGGGTAAGCGCTGCCTTCCCTGTGCTCAGGAGGCAGATTTGGGGGGGTTAGGCAGAGAGCCAGACCAGCCTGTGGTTACACCTCTAAAAACTAGTGTTGACTCAGTGCAGACTAACTGGGATGG
The DNA here is from genome assembly GCA_013399855.1 of Oxyruncus cristatus. Classification (NCBI taxonomy): domain Eukaryota; kingdom Metazoa; phylum Chordata; class Aves; order Passeriformes; family Cotingidae; genus Oxyruncus; species Oxyruncus cristatus. The sequence goes on along the minus strand of VXAY01000696.1, from coordinate 331,109 downwards.
TCCTGCTGCATCTCCTTCTGTTCCAGGCAGGTGGGCATACAGCTCGAGAGAGTAGATGAGATTTTGTAGAGTACCAGAGCTATTTCCAGAGTTGAGCTGGCCCCAAAAGCAGTGCAGCCACGTATCTCACCTAGTAACACTGCTAAACCCAAGATGTCTTGGCATCTGAGGTGTGAAAACTCCACAACTCAGATAATCCAACTATGGGTGGTTGTTGACAACAGATAGTATTGTCCTGGATCCAAAGCCCACACTGGAAGCATACAGCTGTGTGAATGCAAAAGAGAGCAGTGCACATGAAAAGAACCAACTGCTAAAATATTGATAAATCTATCAAGAAAGCATAAAAATAATAAAAAAATAAACAGATGCTCAAGTACATCTTGAGATAATGAATTATGGAAGAGAATATGTTGTGAGTTTGCAGTGAAAAAAGGGAATATGAGTGGGTAGACGGATGAGTGAAGGAAAGCAGGCAAAAAAAATTACCTATCAAACTCAGAGGATACAACCATTTCACCCACTGTCTGCTGTGAAACCATCTGTGTCAAGAAGATGGGTGATTTACAGGAAGTAAGTACAGGGGGAAAAGGGGTCTTTCATAAAAGGATGCAGTCAAATGAAAAACTCTTAAACCACAATACCATTATGTAGTTCAGGAGACTGGAAATTACTGGTCACAGAGTGGACAAAAGATGACAAAAGAATTTCCAGTGATCCTGTGTTGTGTGCTCATTCTGCTCCCTGTCCCTGTCTTCCAGCTCAGGGGGCTGGGTACCTGGAGAATGACTGGTTTTAATATCAAAGACTGATGCAAAGAAGGCATTAAGTACCTCATCCTTTTCCTTTGTAATTATGTTTCCCCTGCATCCAATAAAGGATGGAGATTCTCCTTGGCCTTCCTTTTGTTGATGCGGTATTTATAAAAACATTTTTTATTGTCTTTTATAGCAGTGCTAGATGAAGTTCCAGTTGGCCTTTGACCCTTCTAATTTTCTCCCTGCATAGATTCATTACATCCTTGTAGTCCTCTCGAGTTGCTGCCCCTTCTTCCAAAGGGGCATTTTTTCCCTCGAGTTCTAGACAAAACTCTCCATTCAGCCAGGCTGGTCTTCCCCAGTGGCTTGTCTTTTGGCACATGGGGACAGACTGCTCCTCAGCCTGTAACATTTCCCTCTTGAAGAATGTCCAGCCTTCCTGGACTTCTTTGCCCTTCAGAACTGCCTCTCAAGGGACTCTCCTAAACAGGCCAAAGTCTGCATTCTGGAAGTCCAAGATGGCAGTTCTATTGACCCTCCTCCTTACTTCTGCAACAATCAAAAATTCTATCATTTTGTGATCACTGTGCCTAAGGTGGCCTCCAGCCATCACTTCACCTACCAGCACTTCACTGTTAGCAAACAGGTCCAGCAGGGTGCCTTCCCTACTTGGTACACTCACTGCATGTTGCTACATACTCAAGTCTACCTTGCTAAATAGAAATGTCAACATTTCTTTTGAAGAATCCTGCACCTCAAAGGGTTTTTGATTCCTGAAATTCAGCAGGGATCAGACTTACAAGGTCACTCATATGCCTTTCATTAATTTCCCTGAGATGTGTGTGCCTGCTGGAGAGAGGCCTTAAAAAATTTCTTTTGTCTATCCACAGTTGATTATGTCAGACAACAATAGTAATGTCACAGGACTGCATAAAGTCAACAAACCCAAATTAATTTTCAAGTGAAGGCTACAGGTATCAAGCTACTCCCACCCCCTGCTGTTAGTCCAGCTCTTGGAGTTCTGATCCTTGTGCTTTGGAGAGTGAGAGACACGTACTCCTCCCCATCATCAGAATAATGTAGAGGGATAGGCATGTGCAGCCAAGATTGGATCTGCTTCTCCTGACAACATGGATGAGCAGCCGCTCTTTCACCCTGAAAAACCTCTGACTCACCCTGTACACACTGTAGATTATACTCATTTCAGGAAGCAGTTGCTCACTATTTTGTTTATCTTTGATGTTTTGTTTGTTTTGCATCAGTGGAGTACTACTCTGAACAATGTTTTGATTTTTGTTTCTTTTTCTTCCCCCAGGGCTTCAGCAGCACAGCATCTGAAGGTTTTGTAAGCCTTGATGCTTTAAGCCTCCCAGCCAGCTTGTGAGGTCAGTGTCACCTCCCTGTTACAGATGGGAAGCAGACAGGCAGAGGCAGCAAGCGAGTAACCCAAAGTCATGCAGCTTTCTGCCATTCTTGAGGTGATGGTAACTCAACTTCTTTCAACAGATCTCTGCCTCTTTCGCACTATGTTTGCTCCAGCTTGCACAGAGAATGAAGCACAATGAAGTCTATACTAAAGGCCATCTGCAACATGCAACCTGTTATGACAAGAAGTATCCGTCTCCCCAGACCCACTGTGTTCAGCCTGCAATGGAGAATGTTTTAAATGTGCACCTAGACGTTTAAATCAAGGACCCCAAATAACCTTTAATTTTAATGGAAGCTGGGTACACAGAGACATCAACTTCAGCTCCCTTTACCTGTGTGAAGGAACTAATATATCACCCAAATCCTTGGATATTTGGAGGCTGGATTTAATGCAGGACTCCTAAACTATGCTTCATAATGCAATCAAACTGTCCAGTCCTGCATGCTGCACACTCACACTTCTCACAACAGCTGAACTTGCACTATTACATTATTTTTAACATCTTGGAGAGCTTTTAGGACTTTTAAACAGTTGAGAAGGTCCTAACCTATTTTGAAATTCCAGTGTTGCATTTCTTATGCTGAATGACACCCTGTAGACATGTCTTCTGCCATAACCCTTGCCTCAAGCCTTTTTTCATTGTGTACCAGCTTACTTTCTCAATGGGCAAGGGATGGTGACCCGCCTGGTGGATGAGGGGAAGGCTGTGGATGTGGTCTGTCTGGACTTCACCAAAGCCTTTAACACTGTCTCCCATACCATACTCCTGGAAAAGCTGGCACCCCATGGATTGGACAGGGGCACTCTGTGCTGGGTTAGGAACTGGCTGGAGGGTCGGGCCCAGAGAGTGGTGGTGAACGGGGCTGCATCCAGTTGGCGGTCAGTCACCAGTGGTGTCCCCCAGGGATCAGTGCTGGGCCCAGTCCTGTTTAATAACTTTACTGATGATTTAGATGAGGGAATTGAGCCCACCATTAGCAAATTTGAAGATGACACCAAGCTGGGGGGGAGTGTCGATCAGCTGGAAGGCAGGAGAGCTCTGCAGAGGGACCTGGACAGACTGGAGAACTGGGCTGATTCCAGCGGGATGAGGTTCGACAAGGCCAAGTGCCGGGTCCTGCACTTTGGCCACAACAACCCCCTGCAGCGCTACAGGCTGGGCACAGAGTGGCTGGAGAGCAGCCAGGCAGAAAGGGATCTGGGAGTTTGGATCGACAGGAAGCTGAACATGAGCCAGCAGTGTGCCCAGGTGGCCAAGAGGGACAATGGCATTCTGGCCTGGATCAGGAACAGTGTGGCCAGCAGGAACAGGGAGGTGATTCTGCCCCTTTACTCGGCACTGGTGAGGCCACACCTGGAGTGCTGTGTCCAGTTCTGGGCCCCTCAGTTCAGGAGGGATATTGAGGTGCTGGAGCAGGTCCAGAGAAGAGAAATGAGGCTGGTGAAGGGACTGGAGCACAAGTCCTATGAGGAGAGGCTGAGGGAGCTGTGGTTGTTTAGATCGGAGAAGAGGAGGCTCAGGGGAGACCTCATCACTCTCTACAACTATCGAAGAGGAGGTTGTAGCCAGGTGGGGGTTGGTCTCTTCTCCCAGGCAATTATCAGTAAGACAAGAGGGCATGGCCTTAAGCTGTGCCAGGGGTAGTTTAGGTTACATATTACGAAGACATTCTTTACAGAGAGGGTAATCAGGCATTGGAATGGGCTGTCCAGGGAGGTGATGCATTCTCCATCCCTGGAGGTTTTCAAGATGAGACTGGATGTGGCACTTAGTTCCATGGTCTAGTAACCACGGTGGTGTGGATCAAGGGCTGTACTTGATGATCTTGGAGGTCTTTTGCAACCCTGCTGATTCTATGATTCTATGATTCTATGGCAGGGGAACAGGAGCAAGTCCCTCAGACCACAGGGGAACTGTCACAAAGGAAGGGAGTTTTTTCACATTAGGTGCCTACAGTTAAGAGGTCTATACATGATATGTCTCTCTGGGTGATCTTGTTTAGTGATGAAGAGGAACAGATACAATAAGTCACCTCCTCTGCTGCAGGAGGAGACAAATAAGACTCATCAAGTTTCTCTACACTGACTATAAAGAAAACCAGGACAACAAGCTCCAGTGCTTGTAAACATCTGTGTTTAGCCACCCAAACCACACCTGAGGTGTCCATACCATGACTGAAAGAGAGAGGAATTTCCTGAGCAGCCACTTGGCCATGCTTCAGTCACCTCACTCTAATCTCAGATTAAAATGTGGCAGCACTGTCCACTGACACCTTGGCACACAGGAGAGACACATCCCCTGACATGCTCTGGCTGGTGAGTGGGACATGCTTTGCTCTTCTCTCTGCAGTGGACTACTGCAGATTCCGTGAAAAATGAGGAGGGGTTCAGTCCATGGAAAAACAGGAGCATTAAAGGAAACAAGACAGCAGGAACAAGGAGGAACATACCCTTGCCAGCTCACTGACCTACACCAAGGGATGCCCACTTGTCTGGATAGTCACATTCCTGGCTTTTCACTTCCCCTGCCATTTCTGCCATTTGCTCAGTGGATGAAAGAGCTGAAGAAAAGGCAAAGAGCTGAAGAAAAGGCACGGCAAACTGAAATGTCCCGAAAATGCCTTCTAGCGTGCCAAAGAGTAAGAAAATACACAGAGATGAAGCTGGCCTTGCCACAGCCCTGTTTGGACCAGACAACCTCTGAAGGTCTCTTCATATCTACCTCTTTTGGGCACTCCATGAATCCCTGACCAACAGATTGTTATGGTGGCTAGGCAAGGAAATGGGGCTCAGTTGAGGAAATGCCTTTGTAGATGAAACAGTAAGTACTGGGGTTAAGTTAAACCGCAAGAAGGGAGCTGTGATACAGGCTTCCCTCCTCTTCCAACTCACTCAACAATCTGCTCTTGAGAAAAACAAAGATATTTAGGCTTCATTTCACTGGAATTTTATGCTTTCTGTATATATTATATATGCACATACCAATACATTTTTATATATTAGATTTTCATACTGGTGGTTCTGCTCACGTGTGTACAAACGGACTGAACCCACTAAGCTCTGGGCAGGAATTGCTGCTGATGCCCTGCAAGCTGCTGTGCGAGGGTGAGCAGGGGAGAGCACGTAACTCACCAACTTGCGGATTTCACATTCCAGGTTCTGAATACAGTCCAGTTTCCTTTTGCGGCAGCGCTGAGCTGCAATTCGGTTCTTGCTGCGCCGGCGGACATCATGGATGAACTCGAGCTGCTCTGAGGTTAGTTTGTGCATCTTTATCATCATCTGGAAATCATTCCTTGGAAGATCTGTGATTTGATCAACAGGAAAAGGAAGTTTCACCTAAAACAAACAAACACAAGACAAGAGCAGAGTCATATTCAGCTTCCTCAGTACAAGTTGAACAACAGTGAGCGGAAGGATGATTATGCTGCCACCCCCTTCAATAAAACAACACACCAAGTTTTACATTGGGTAAGTTTTTAACACTCCCTTGTGGCACATTGTGGAGGTCCAGATGGTAAGAATCAGACGGTAATTGTACTTAAATCAGCAATATAGATGAATCCCAGATAAAAATTTCACCTTTCTACGAAGGTAGAAAATAACTGATCTCAATGCATTAAAAGAAGGTTCTGTCCACTAGGAGACATGGACTTCAGGACAGAGTGAAGTACCTTGCTGCAATTAAATTCAAACTAGTTTCAAGGAAGGGGCTATTACCACAGCAGGAAACCTGTCTCTGCACAGCCTGTACGACTGAAATTTTGATTAGGTGTGAGGTTAAAAATGCAACCTGACACCTGAAGTGGATGAAAAATACCGTATTGCAATTAGGAAAGGTCACCTAATCAGCATTTCAACTGAGCAGTACACTATATAAGAAGAAAGGGTCAAAGGAGTGTGATGCAGCATATCCTGCTAAAATACACACATTTTGAAATAAAACAATATACATTGACACTAACATTTTTTGTAGACTAAAGAGCACTGAACTTGTATTTCTTGAAAAAGTCAGTTTCTGACTTCAGGAATTCTACCAATTATGCAGTAAAGCACAGCAAAAGCTGGAAAACACAAAGCCCCTAACAGTTTGAAGCAATGAACTCAATGAACTGTCTCAAAAGCTGAAGAATGGTGGATGTGCTTAAGACCTTTTAGCTTTTCCCCCCAAACCTATCAGCTAGCTCCAATCAAAGTAAGCACCTCTCCTCAAAAATCTTGCTACACTTGGAGCCCCAGACTGATAACTACCAAAAACCTGATGATCCTTGGCAGACAGTTTTTTTCTATTGGTCAAAATTGACAAAACTAAAGGAGCTGGCAAATGAACAACTCGATTGACCTCCTTTCCTTTTTTGAGTCATACCCACAGTGCCCAAAAGATGGCAGTAAATATTTGTATTTCTGTCCCTCTTTGGTATTCTGCACACAGGCTACCAAAGAAGGTAAGTTGCTACAGCCAAGGATAAGATTCCTTTGATATTTAAAACCACCGTTGTCTTCAAATTGTGTACCCTAATTATTTGGAGATACAGAAAGTAACAATAGGGATTAGAAATAAATTATCTTCATCAGAGAGCTGAGTTGTTCAAGCAGAACAGTTTGCTAAGGACACACGTACACCAACACACAGCAGCGGCCTCTGGCATTGACAGTCATGGACCCTCACCAAGGATCTGGACCTGCTGATAATGAGCTCCTTGCCTTGTTTATGAGCATTCTTGGGCATTTTCTTGCACTATTCTGTCACTGCTCTGTGCATCCCCAAGCCTGGGGTACGTGAAAGCCAGTGCAAACATCTAGCACATTCTTTCAGATGGTTTCATGCCCTGGACATTCATTCATGCCCCTCTGCCCCATGTGTCCAGGCACTGCTTCCTAACACATTACTTGACAGGACAATTTAAACCAGCAAGAAGCAAAAGACACTGCCCTAATCCACTCAGATTCCTGTTTGCACACACAAAGGCTGACCTTAGGCGCAGTGATGAGGACCACCTTGTTTGTAGACTGCTAACTAATGACATGAAACCTGTTTGATTCCCCTCCCAAGCCTCAACATAAACTCAGTGTAACCTGCTTTTCTCTTAAGCTTCAACCAGGGTCTGAAAATGAAAACAGTTGGTGCTTCCCTCTGAAAGACACCACAGTTTCACTGCAAAATCAGTCCTTTCATGTTCCCAGTTTTTCCTTATTTTCTTAAGACCAAAGAGGAAAGCGATGTTAACTTTATTTCTTCCTCCCTCTCCCTTCGAAAAACATATTTACTTGCAAGGAGATGTGCTTGCAGCTGAAATGGAAATGAAAAGGAAAAAACTTAAATCTGTCAGGCAGAAGTTGCTGCAGGGAAATGGGAAAATAAATAGAAACAGATTCATTAAAAAAAAAAAAAAGATTGAAAAGAAAACCCTCTACGCAGCAGACCAGAGACTGCTATCAGTAATCCCACCATAATCCTACTCCTGTCATAGGCAGCACTGTGCAGGATTAAAAACGTGAAAGGGAGAGTGGAAGTGAGTCAGACTCATTTCCTTCACCATTCACAGCATTTTTATTGCCTGTCTCCCTCTTCGAGGGAGCTGTCAACTGAAAAAAAACCAAAATCACCACACCTTTGGCATGGACACGGTGAATAACTGCACCAGGGCACTGCTGCAGCGAGAGGCTAATGGTGTTTTACCATATCTGCACAGGGCAAGACTCTCAGCTGGTATTTATCATAACAGAGTGGTGAGTCATTTTGCAAGAGCCTACGACTGTGCAATGGTTGGGATTCATCTGACCTATGTAGAGCTGCATGAAGTAATGGGTTGGGACTATTTAGTGTCCATGTCCCTGTTGCTGTCATCAAGGCCTTCAGATGGCATTACATGCTTCTCCCTCCTGGTTGCAGAAGGAGAGGAGATGAGACTCAGAAAAGATTCTGTATCTCACAGTATCTGAGGTAGGTGAGAGAAACTTTACTCAAGGTGCCTGAAAAAGGACAGTCAGTCTCTTCTAAGATGTGAAAAAAACCCCCCAGCGAGTATGTTTTCTCATAAAATTTTCTTTCTAATAACTATGATTTTTATATAGGAAATGAATGTGTACTCTTTGGTTCACGTTATTTCAAATTAGAAATGTAAGTGGGAACACTGCTCCTTCCAGGAGTTCCTCCAGCCCCTCAGAGCTCTAAAATCTTCCCTATGAACACAATTTCTCTTTCCCTGCATTTTTACACCACCACCAGCAGCAGTAGTAGCAGCTCATTTTTCACCACACAACAAATAAATAGGCACCTTCCACCACCACTGCAGACTCTATTGCCCCCAACTCTGGCTGATGCACTCCTGAGAAGACAACCAATCCACCCTAGTGAAAAAGAAAACCTGTTTTTGATTTTGTGGAATTTTTCCCCCTTGCAGTAGCATTGTAAATGTCATTGCTTTTAGTGGCTAAGTGAGAGCAGTGATGTAGACAGACAGGGACAGCCACTGACTCAGCACATGCAAGGCCCGTATATAACCAATTAATTCCTTCAAGCTTCACTAGTTAGTGCCAGCTTGGATCATACGCCAGTTACTGCTGTGCTGCTCATCTACTGTACTAGTTACTGCTGCTGCTGCTCTCCCCCTCTCTTTTTCTCTGGAATAAAAGAAAGGAGGACCTGTATTCACCACAATAAAATATTGGGAATTTCTTTATCTCATGCATAACATCAGCCTTTTCTCTTTAAATTTTGACATCATCTTCCCCAAGCTGTCAAGTGCTAGTAAAGACAATGAGCTCCTCAAGTCTGACTTTAACATCACAATAACTAAAAGGACTTCTATATCAGACAGAAGAAAAAGTAACCATTACATATTGGGCATGGGAGGGGGGAACTCACAGTACCAGCCTGACCTTTATAAGCCGTTCAAAATCCTTGTCAGTTGCTCCAGAGTTGTAAGAAATAAAACTGTTGCCTTAGTGCCCTTAAACTGAAAGTCAGTTACTGAAATCCTCTGACACTTAAAATTGCCTGGTCCTTGGAAGGCTCTCAGGACCCACCCAAGTAACCTATCACAGGGGCTGAATCTTATCAAAGCTTTTTTGATGCAGAAAAGGGTAATTTGCTTCACATAGAGGAGCTCAACAAATTAATGTTGTTTTTCCAAGTATCTTGCTTGGCATGCATGTCTGTCTTCCACAAACACTCAGAAAGGACAGCTCCCAGGACAGGAGCTGAGGTGTGTCCACCTGTGTTAGGGGCTCAATTGCCTACATGCTATTTCAGATCAGCAGGTCCCCCAGCGTGTTCTATCTCACACAAGACAACTGATGGCCCCATAGTTGCCTAGAGTCAACACCAGCCTCACCTCCTGAGGGCCACGGGAGGTGTTTGGGTCAGCAAATGCTGCCTGAGAGGGCACTGACGTGCACTCAGTGGAGACAGCCTGGGTAATCTTTTGATTTGCCACCTGCCTCATAGAAGTGGGTAACTGGGCTAGTCCTGTAGCTGAGGGCTTTCACGCAACAATCAGATGTGGATGGGGTTCTCATCCTTTAGCCTATGACTTGGACTTTCATGCAGATCACAGGCTGTTGGTGCTTAAAATGCTGGGCTGATGTCTTCCCATTCACTGCTTGCTGTGTCCCTAAGTTCCAGCCCTTCAAAGGACAGAACAGTACAATACTCCTGTCCTTTAACAGGCTTTTCTGAGACTAGGGATAGTACAGAAGCACTGACAGAAGCCATAGGTGCATTTAAGAAGGGCAGATCAGGAGCTGAAATGAAGGGGGATAAAGTGCAGTATGTCTCTGAAAGATCTGCTTTTACAAAAGGAATTAAAAAATGGGAGAGTCCTTCAAGAGTCCATGTAAAGTCTTCAGATCAGGGCATAACAGAACTGGTTGTAGGCTGTGGGTGCAATGAAATAATACAGTGTTTAAGAGGATCCTACTGAAATTTCAAACTCTCAGTGTTGCTGTAATCCATTAATTCCCTGCTACCAGTATGGATACCATTCCCACTGAAGACAGGAAAGAAAAAAAAACTGCCATTAAGTTTATTTTACAAGATCAATGTTTGACAAGACCCCATTTAACCAGAAGTTGACCAACACAGTGATACCACTGAGGATCCTGGTCAGGAGAACACCTACTAGAAAAGAATATGCAAAGTAATTTTGTAATTTTCAAATCTGCAAACCTAGTAGGATCAGAAAAGCTGGGGTGACTGATCACCAAATTCTAGGGTGGTACTGCATACCAAAGCAAGTCAACACACGCATTTTTCTTGGTTACCCTTCTTTCTATGTAATACTCTTCACTAAGTAAAAATATTAAGCACTGAAGCAGACTCAGCTTAGGTAACTCAGCACAGTTCCAGTAGATTTCTGGTAGAGCAACTTTGGTTTACTCCTCTTTTCTGGGGCTATGACTTTCAGTACTTTGCTAAACATCAGCAGAGAAACAGAGAAAGGGAGGCTGCCTGTCGCTTAACATGGAGGAGTTTCAACTCTCACTGAAGGTTATTTACCTACATTATTCTCAATGGTCTAATTTCATTAGCTGTGTCTTTATGAAAATGTTCTTTGAAAAGTGAACCACTAACCCAGGCGGGAAATTCTTTTGAAATACAAATGAAAGAAGCATTGAATGCAATTCTCTAGATAGTAACAGTTCTTGGAAAACTCCACCTCTTACCTCCTCCTGCCCTTGTTTATTCTTTTCCTAAGAAAACTCACTCATCAAATTAAACTGAGCTGAGATTTCTTTTTAACTGGTTTAGTAGTACAATATTTTTTACAAATTTTCTAGCAGAAAAAACATAGGTACTTGCTGAAGAAATGGAATATCAAGAAAAGTAGGTAGTGCTGAAGTTTCTGTTCCTAAGTAGGTTAACAGATTGACAGACTACTTCCTCCTCAACAATTCATTATTTCAGGGCTTATTGTTTTGTTGTTGCTATTTTAAGCAGGATTGTCAGAACCCACATGCAAAGCACTGAGCTTTAAGTCTTCTCTCTAGTATTATATCCCAATACCTGATTTTTAACAACCTGTGGAGGCCTGAGAGAGCTGAGTGAAAAGAGAAACACAAACTATTAAATATTTCTGTGAAGTCCCAATAGCTCAAGTAACAGCCCTGTCCCTGCAACTCTTTAACATGGGGACACCCTACATTGCACTTGCTGCTTCTATCACAAAGCCTTAACAAAGGGAGATCACAGAAGAGTCTCAGAGGATCCAAGAGGGAAACAATAGGCCAAGACATCTTGGAGAACATTTACCAGTGGTGTTACGAGGACTACCACCTCCTCTGATACTTATGACAGCCATCTGCACCCCCGAAAAGACAGGGAGACTGATCACAGAGTGGGGTCACTCTCACCCAAAATGGCACTCATGTTGAGCCCTAGCACCCCACTTTTGGCACCAAGCAACTTTGGTCATGTGCTCCTGAATGGTATGTGTCTCAGTGGGAAAGCAGAATGCCCAAAAAAAGCAGAGAGAAGAAACCTACTTCTCACAATCAGTACATCAGCAAATGACGTTTTGTGACATTAATTCTGGCATTGATAGCACTCTGGGACCCAAATTAAGACCAGCAAGGTCCAAATTTCAGGGAAATTGAGCAGCCCTGAGATAACTGAAGGTCAGAGTCCACCAGGCTTATTCCTATCAGGCTGTCCCGCCCAAATGAAAGCCCACTCTCAGCAGAAGAGCTTGCATGGCCACTCTCCAAAAGGGCAAGTGCCTGCATGTCACCCCCAGATACCTTATCACGTGCTTTCTGAATAGAAGCCCAGTAACACTGTGAGTTCTGATATGGCAGAGGGAAAGGGACCAGTCCTGTGAAGTCATCAGGACAGCAAGGGCAAACTGACAATTTCAGGAACGGAGAAAGACTCCCATGCAGTTTGCAGGGAGATGAAGGACAGAAAGCTGTCCATCACAGATGGTTGTGAGTCTCTCCTGCTGTTTTAATTGTAGCCAAACTGCTAAAAGTAGGTAGAGCAACTTATACAAGAACTTCCTGCTGCTATTAGGTATTTTCTCCTGCCTGGTTTAAGATATCCTTCACCGAGGTTCCCACAGCAGCAGGTCTTGCAGGATACACACCAGAAGTCACTGATACAGTATTGTTCAGTGAGGCTGCAGTGCCCTTCCTTGCATTGGTAACGACCTGTAAAAAATCACTTTTCAGACAAAATCTGTACCAAAGCACTGGTGTGATCTGCTTAGCCTTGGCTTGTTCAGGATAGTGCAGTGCAACCTCAAAGAGCATTAATTTTCTCACCACATTTTTAATGCCTAACAGCCCTAATCAAAATGCCCTGGGAAATAATACTAATAATAAAAAAAAAGCTGTATCAGCAGTCCCAGGGAGAAAACTTGCTCAGCACAGTGCAAAAAGTCTTCCCAGGAGGAAACCAGCTGCAAAACCAGGAGTGGAGCAAACCTTTCCTAGGTATGTCTGCCTGCTAGTGGCACACCAAGATGGCCTCCTCTTTGCTCCTCTCACGAATATTGCTCTTGTCATCCATGGTCTCCTGCATATATTGACATACCTTTTTTTTTTTTTTGGAAACCACCACCAGTCCCCTATAACCTCCACATTTCACTCTTCCAGGTTCACTTCTGCTGCAATGTATCTCCACAGAGAATTAGCTAATTATAACAGCTAATTAATCATCAATCCCAAAAAGGGTAACCTCCCGCCCTCTGTGTTGCCTCATGCTGAGCACTGGCCCCTGCTGAGCAATCAGCACCCATGGGTGGAGACCTGATGCTCCCCTCAGTCCGACTCCCTGCTCCCTTCTGCTCCTTGTAAAGGCAGGACTTCACTGAGTAATCCTGGTATGGCCAGGCAGAGCTGCTGTACGGCTTCCTGAATGAGGTTCTACGCACAATATCCCAGGCAGCCTCTCAAGGAGACTTCTTTCCCTTCTGCATTGTCCCCAGTTCAGTATATGGGGACAAGGAATTGTTCTCTGAGAAGCATTCGTACAGTGTGACCAGGGATTAGGGCACCAGAGGCTCCCCAGGCTCTTCAGCCCTTCCTTAGAGCTAAGCAGCCAACTAAAGGAACCACCCACATCTGTCTGAAAGATATCTTCCAGAGCCTGGGATGTGGTGGAATAAGGACTGAGGGACAAAATAAAGTTTACTGTTTTCATCCCTACTCCATAACTTAGCCCACTTGGTTCTGAACTGGGTGCTGTCAGCATATGAACCCCCCAAATTTGTACTTGTTATAGCATAAGCTATACGGAGTGTTTCAGCATTACTAGAGGAATTTGATATGGGATTTCACCCACCTGCACTCTAGGTCATGCAGTTTCCTAATGAAGCTCTATGAAAACATCCAGTCTTTTTCAGTTTCTGGGGTCCACAACACATCTCCATGATTTAAGTCTGCTATCAAACTAGTGACTTCTCAAAGACAGTTTATTCAATCACACTTAGTCAGTCAAGACTGCAGCGTCTCCAGCTGGCCCATCTCTAGTTTTAGAATGGCCCCTCTTCCCTCTCATGGGAGAACTACATGGGAATCGACACATTGCCCTTCAGCCCCAGATCATTCACTTGTCATTTGCTTAACAGTCCTGGAAATTAAAGAATAACTTCTCTTTGAAACCATTTATGCAATGGCTGCTAATACTCACCACCAAACAAAATGTCACAGGCAGGGAACATGACCTCACGGAGGCTAAAACACACTACCTGCATGTGTGACACACACACGCGCACGCACACACACACAGAGGGAAGATGACTTGAATAGCATTTCCACAGCCCAGGGTGGCCAGCTATGCAACTGTTCAAGTAATTTCACACCTCTTTCTCCTCCCACTCTATCTCCCTCCTCTACTCTGGCTGTTGGCAATATGCAACACTGGCTCTTCAAGCAGGCTGCTCAACCCTCAGTGTCAGCGAAGGCACAACTTGAGGTTGCTCAGACACCAGCAGCAACAACAGGTGGAGCTGGAACCACCTCAGCAAGTTAAGGATAAAGAACAATTATCTGTGTCACACAAGTTGGTGAGGGAGGGAGGAAGACAGGACACTGCCAGCAGACTCCTAAGCACGTCAGTGCACATCATTCAGCAGTTTGCTATTGCTCCACACCCAGATTTTCAGAAGAGCCAAACACCACAGAGGTCAAGCAGACCTATTTGTGTGAAGTCAATCATGTGCACTCAGCTGATGGGGGAATAACCAGAAATTACTCTTTGCCACTATAAAGAAAGAAAGTGCTGGGGAAATGCAAAGTCATTTGAGAGAATCAAGGAGCAATTAATCGTGTCACACAACTGTGATATATGTACTTATCTTAAATCCCTACCTCATGTCCTCTGTCTTGCACAGGACATGATTCACTGTCTGCTTCTGAGAATGACCCAGACTCATCGCTGGAGTTTGTTCCATAGGATGGCTCACATTTAATCTGGGCTCGGACCGGGTTGTACAATCCATCCCCCACCACGCCTGGCTCCTGGTGCTCGGGTGCCAGGAATCGGGGGCCTTGGGAGCAAGGGGAAGAGGAGAGCTCGCAAAGACGCAGACTGCAGGGAGAGCCGCCACTGCCGTCCTCTGCATATGAGTAGGAAGAGCATGAACTGGAGGTCCTGGTTCTGGTTTCCAAAGGAGGAGAGCGAGGGCAAACTTTAATTGGCACTGGACAGCTGGTGTTCGGCCGCATCCTTCCCGGCAAGTGATCAGCTGTCAGTCCGCTGTGCGAATAGGTCTGAGAGCTGGGGAGAGACTGGCTACCGCCAGCCCACAGACCCTTTGGCACAGTCTCAGTGAGGTCTTTGTCCAAGCTGCTCACACCAGAATATGAATGCACTGAAGTGTTTACTTGGTCACAAGCGTTTGAAGAGAATATAACACTCCTCCTGTCCAGTTCCCCTTCTTGCTTACAGAGAGTTTCAAAGCCGGGCCCCCTGAGTGGCGATCCCACTGTGAAGTTGGAAGCATCCTTCTGCATGGCATGGGACTGTCCATAGTTCCCTGTGAAAGGGACGTAATCAGTTTTGTGGTCACCCTGAGTTGTCCCTTTTTCAAAAGGGCATGCTGGACTCCTGCCAAAGTGCTGTTGGGAAGTGCTGGGGAAGCCAACCAAATCCATGCTTTTTGTTCTGTTGAAGAAAGATCGCAAGCAAGAAGGAGAAGACCCACTTTTTGGCCTGTCAACACAAGTGGGGCTTGGCTGTTTCCTGTCCATTTCAACATCCCCTTCTTTATCCCTGATGTCAGGTTCATCTCCAGACAGGCAAAGTGTGATGCTTTCTTCATCGTTCTCTTCATTCTGAGGCTCACTTTTTATCTGGCCCATAGCAAGTCCTGATTTGAGGCCATTTCCAGAGCTCTCTTCACTGAATGTGCTTGCAAAACCTGAGGTACTGATGTGTGATGTGTTGTAGACATTCTTGGTACAAGCAAGCTGGTATTTCTTGTATCTGGGGTACCGTGTTACTGCATCTTTATCTAAATTGTCCTTGCTATCTCTCAGCATGTCAGAGTCAGGCAGCATACCTTCCCCTTTGTCTGCTCCAGCAACAGTGGTTTCAAAATTGAAGGGCTCTTGGTGCATCCTCTCTCTTGGGCAAGATATTTTTGATGTCTCCGATTCCATCGTCTCCTCCTCATCTCCATCTGAGTTCTCCTCATCGTGCATGCGCTGACAGGTGGTATCTTTTTTGCACAGGAACAGGCCATCTTCATTGTTCAGCAGTTGTGTCTGAAGGAAGCTGAAGCAGGAGTCCTCCAGGTTGTGCATGCGCAGGAATTCCGCGCAGTGGATGACCTCCTGGATGTTTTCTCTGCTGAGCAACAGCTTAGCAGTATAGGCAAACTGTAACAATGGACCAAATCCCCTGACAGTGACCTGCAAAAAAAGAGAGGGAAATTGCCAGCGTTACCATCAGCTCTTGCTATCACCCCGACTCATTCATCATGTAGTTAAGATAACCTAACAGATCAGGAATTCACAAATAAATACAGCTCAGCACCAGTTATTCTTCTCTCACACCAGCAATGATGCTACATTCAGTACCTAGCACTGCTCCCTTTATGCTGTACATCATTTTTCTCAAATATCTTGAAGACCTATGAACCAAGCCTCCGCCCTAGTAAAAGACTGAAAAAACTAGTCTGGTGTGGACACTCCTAATTCTTGGATGGATCTTATTTTAGCTGTGCTACAGCACACTATCATGAAAGTCCAATTAAATTGTGATTCTTCTGCCCTGATGGAGGTTCCAGTGAACAGTGGTTTCAAGCTTAAGATATCACTAAAATCCAAAAAGTGTTTTGTGAAGGAAACATTTAATATTACAGCAAAACAAAAATCATCTTTCTGCCTCTTTCAAGGGCAAACTGGTTTCTTTCTTCTTCTCAAATTTTTGCAAGCCACTGCTGAATACATAATAGGTAAGTACTGACTGCACAGCTCTTTCCTCCACCCCATGGAGATTATTCTCCTCATACTGTTCCTGATTTTAGTGAGTCTGAGGTATAGCTAACAGGAAAGAAATTCCTATTTATAGTTCAAATGATGCAAATTACCCTGAGTACCACCTCATTACTTAATTTTCCACCATTTTATTTGCAGATAGAGTAAAAACTGTTTGCAGGAGAGTAATCTCCAACCAGCTGTTCTGGGTCTAAGTTATGCACCACTATTCATGCTTTTTTTCTCATCATACCATTTATACTTTACATTAATATACCATATATGAAAAAACACACACTTTCTGCTACCTCCTCCCATTTTTTACAGTGGTATCTTTATATATAACAATCAAATAACTTGCTAAGCCACATGGTAAACTATAGATATTGTCTTTTTTTTTGACAAAAAATGCACTGGCACTAACTTCTGTTAAATTTTTTCTGTCGATGGGCATGAAACAAAGGTACTGGAAAAACTCTATTCTTCATAAAGCAGCAAGAGACTGCTTCAAAACTGGGGCTTGCCATCAAGGATAAAGGCTTCTCCACAAGTTGATTCAGTGGCCACAAAGTTGAGATTTGGAAGACCACAACTCAGTTTCCCATTAGACCAACCACCTGCTACATGACCCTGGCAAGTCACTTCAGTCTCAATTCACTGAGACACCTTCTTGTCTAGCTTGCAAGTAGATTTCACAAATCTGAGTTCCCTGTGCTTTGCACACCGAGGAAAGGCATCTAGATGGGATGCACTGCAGCCAGCACCTGCATGCCTATGTGAGGTTGGGATGCATGGCCTGCAACCTCTTTTTGGATTTAGATGTCTCTGGTACGTGTTCCCAGCTCAGTTTCTTCTTTTCAAACAAACAAGAAAGAGGAAGCACTGATGTTCCCTTTTTGCAAAATGGCCTAAAGATCAGAAGAGGGGCCTAGAAAGTAGATGAAGTCCCTTTCCCAGGCTGTGGGGATTGAAACTCACATTTCCCAGCCCCTCAGAAGGATATACTTGGGATGGTATGGGATATGGTATGGGATATAGGATATCCTGAAGGTGAGTTGCTTTTTCCCGTTCTTCCAATGGAATTAATGCCACCAATCAAGAAGGTGCTTAAGAGATTGGTGAGCCATCAGGCCATGAATTTGAGATAGTGTGATTCATGACTAGCATGTATCTG
This sequence comes from Oxyruncus cristatus, assembly GCA_013399855.1. Classification (NCBI taxonomy): domain Eukaryota; kingdom Metazoa; phylum Chordata; class Aves; order Passeriformes; family Cotingidae; genus Oxyruncus; species Oxyruncus cristatus. Next base: position 313,324 of record VXAY01000696.1, on the reverse strand, counting down.
AGTGAATAATTTGGTTCATCTAAACAAACAGCCTCTAAACTCCCTACACTGCCTCAGGACCAGTAGTATAGTTCACAGATTTTTATAGAAAATCTTGAATTCCAGAAACAAGACTTTGTTATCCATAGACCTGTACTTGTGATGCTGGATTACGAAGATACCACAAGTGGTGCAGACTTAGATGGAGACAAAAATATTTTAAAACACCTCTAAAATTGCTCCCAGTAGCTTTTCCATACATAATATTACTGCTTTATCTGCTATTTTAAGAAGCAGTGCATTTTCATGCATGTACTTAACACACTTGCACATTCCTGTTTTACAATACGCCTCTGGTACAGAATTACCAAGATTTACAGCTGGCTATTAAACTGATCTCTGCTTTATCAGTGTTACACTTTCTGCCTATTTGTTAGATTATCAGCTCACTAAAGGCCTATCTGCATTTTATCTATGCGGCATGATTAACAAAATTGCTCGGGAACTTAATGAGCTACTTGCAGGCTGATGTTTGGTAAGATCTTCAGTGTGGGGGCTTACATTCCTGCACATCTTGTAAGCTCCACAGCATCAGCGTAGGTCTGGAGGGACTCTGAAACACAAATCCAGCTCTCCTGGCAGTGGTGTCATTTGGCCACTAGGTGGAATGGCTTGAAAGCAAATTAAAATTACTTTCTGTGCTGGGCCAGGGTTTCACCTGCCTGCCTGCCGCCTCAGCGCAGGCACTGTGCAGAGCCTCGGTCTGACTCATACAACTCCACAGCAAGGCTGTCTCCCACGCTGACTCAGGTTTTTGCACCAAGTAAATCACCATGATAACAAACAGCAGCAACGCAGCTGGTAGAGCTGCTCTGTGCTGGATGCATCAGAAGCAGAGCCTGAGAACGTGCTGTGGGCTCCCCATGATGCCCAGTAGATACTTCAAGTGAAGGATGATGAAAACCGCACAAAAATCTGTGCCTTTACCTCCTTACAAGACATTAGCCGGTGACACAACTTTCACTCTCGCAATCTTCAGATTCAAAGGGGGAACGTTTCTTTTCAAACACCCGGCGCTTGTCATTGCCCTCAGGGAGAAATCTCTCTAGTGCCAATGCTTGAAACTGCACAAACAATAACTCTGGAAACAAATGGGCGCAAAGCTTGCTGCCAAGTGTGAAAGCCAGCGCAAGCTCTGCTGCCTGAAGCTGTCTAAATATTGATTTGGATCCCGTGTCAGGTCCCCTGCCTCAGCCCCACCAGTTTTGCGACTGCTTGCATCTGATGCATTCTGGCAGAAAGTCTGGAATTGAGCCGCTGGAGTGGGAAAGAAAAGGCTTTGAAGCTGCATGTACTACTATGACACACACATTTCTCTAGGAAGAGATAAGGACAGTGTTTTAAAATGATTTGATCTGACTGATGCATGCCAGTGAAAAAAGCTAGTGAAAACAAGTTGATCTGCATTTGCAGAAGGAAATGGATAATTTCTCTGATGTAACAGTCTCTATTTACATGTCAGAGAGACCTTTGCTGGATGGGTAAAACAACAGCAACAATCTCAGCTTATTTTTTTTCCTTACTGTAAATAAGATGTCAAAGAGCTGTTTGCTTTTAAACTCTATTTTCCATATAAATTAATGTTTAAGCAGGCAGGTCAATTTACAGAAACCTCTACTCAGCACCTTGTCCAAGCTCATATGCCAAGTCACTGCTTCCTTGCCTTTCAATCCCTTTGACTTCTTCCAATTTCTACCCATTTCTATTTTTTAAATGGAATTGACTGGCTTCTAGAAAACCAAGTAGAGAAAAGGGAAAATATACATATAAAACAATGCCCACACAGAGAGAAAAGCAAAGCAAAGATACCAGCTTCTCAGAGGCTTGATTTCTTTCCATTATCTCTCAAGGCAGGGCAGTAGAGGACTTCTGTGTACTTGGAACATGCCAAACAGTCCACCAAGACTGAGGACAAATCACTTTATTTGCCTTGCTTCTGTGCCCAGCTGGTCTCACATGCATTTAAACCCCTCTGTACACCTAGTGCACAGAGGACACGGATACTTAGCCCTATCTAAGCCATCTGGCACATCTTCTTGCTCTACAGCAACCCAAGAAACCAAGTCCATGTGCAGCTCCTGCCCCTGCCATCCTGCCAAAGGGACACCTTGCTCAGTGTGCAGTATGGAGGTCTATGTCCATTCAGTGTTCTGGAGATAACAAGCCTCATGAATGCTAAGGTAAAAGAAAACAACTTCTCCAGTCCTTTGTGTCTTTCAGACTGAGCCAGCTGAGCTAGGGGATGTTTTTTGTATGTCCATACCCTCATGAGTTTATGATATTGAGGAACAGGCTGGAAATAATGCAATGATATAATCACCATCAAGAGAGTTGTTAATCAGCATTAGCGATATTGAATTTACCAGCAAAATACTGACAGCAGCCCTGCAGAAAATAAGCACGCAAAATCTATTTTATTTCAGTTCGACACTGCTTTTCTCCTTACAGAGTCCTGTGGAGTGCAATGCTCTGATTAGTCCTAATTGATTTAAGTGACCAGACTTCCACTACTTCCTTTGGGAGATCATTGCCAGACTCTACTTAAAACCTTCTTGTGAGGAAATATTTCCCTTATTTTCCTCCATCATCTCTCATTACATTTCCTTGATGCATTCCGGGTAACGCTCCTTCCTTTTGGAGAAGTAGTCGTATTATTGTTATACACTCTGCCTTCCCTTCTTCTTTGCTTAGTATTGTGTCATTTATGAAAAATGGGCTAATTCAAGGAAAACAGTATTGATCACTGTCAGATGGGAGAATAAGATGCTGAGAAGGGAGTGAGCAATCAGAAATGCTAGTAAAGAAGGGAGTGTTACAGATGCAAATAGAGCATTTTTAGCAAAGCATTTTTCTAGTACTGGGCACGTACTTTTCTAAAATTAGGAGGATGGTTAGCTCACTTCCACATTGGGAACATAATATTTTCATAAGGGACTTCTATTTTAAATGTAGTTGTACACACAAACTTACAGCCACTATGGGATACGCAGCACTGTGGATGAACTCTCTCTGGCTCCCTGCTGTATCCATGTCCTCCATGAGGCTGACCAAGCATGCCATGGAGGCCTCCATGATGTTCTGAATACACGGGACACGGCCTCAGAGCACACGCAGAGGTCTGAGGTCCCATTTCTGTGGACGGGCTGGACTCACTGTGAGCTGCAGAGTTCATCAGTGCATGCTCATTAGCTAGCTGCCCAGACTTCCAGATGTCTCAAAATCCCACTTAAATAGACAAAATCCTCCAATTCTGCACAGACAGTATTTGTTAGCAGGGGTGGGGGAAGGTTATTTCCAAGGGAAACATGGATGTCTGGTAACCCTGCTCCGAATGGCATCTGTATGAAAAGCTGCATCTGGAGCGGGGAAGGTCAACCCCTGCAAAATGCCAGTGAAGTCTGACTTCAATTTAAAGAGGGAAAAAGTGGTTAAGGGCAAGGAAAGATCACTGTAAACATGTAGGAATGTAAAACTTGGCAAGGCAATATCTAAAACGGAGCAAGAGAACGTTTACAGTAATCTGGTGCATACTAACATCAAGAACAGAGAATTGTCTGGTTTGCTATTGGATGCTATTGCTGATTGCAACAAGAAGAAAGGCTTTTCCAAGCCTAATTTCCACGTTAATGAGGGCACAGTGCCAACGATCTGCTAGAAAACAGCATCCAAGTTCAACAGCAAATGTACATGCAGTTGTTCCTTTCCAAATAAGGCGTACCTGGGGCATATGCAAAGAAAAAGCTCGTTGGTGGTGGCAGAAGAGGGCAGAGCCCTTTCCTTCCCTCCAGGGATACAATGAAATCTGCAGAACATTAGTTGCCAAATCCTACTGAATTGGGGGTAATTTAGGTGGTGAGACCTTCAGACCCACTGAGAACATACAAGTCCTGACAGCAGCTTAGGTGCACGTTACTATCTTTATGCATTTGAGTATCTTGTTGAATTCAGTAGGAGTACTGATAGGTTTGTTGCAAAGCATGCAAGCTGCTTGTAGGTTTATGGGTTGTATTTGCAGTATTTCGATTTTCACATTGAATTCGTCATCAGGCACCTTAAAACAGTTAGAAGCCCTTCATCTCTAATTTCCAAACAAACATCAATTTAATTATTAAGCCATTTTGTGGGGAAGGAAGAAAGGAAAATTGAATCAAACTTCACATGCTGAATATCAAATCTCAAACTGAATATTAATTTAAAACTATTGGGTAGAAACATAGAAAAAAATGGGACTACTTCTTGCAGAACCCAAAATCAATCCATTACTCGCATACTGTTTTGTAGCAGGTCTACTGTGGTACCCACTTTGCTGATCTTTCAATGTTGCTACTGTAGTCTAAAGGCACGTGTAGACCTCTTAAATTCATCTCAGCCCTGAAGTTTGTCTAACACACTCAAGCATGTAGCCAACAAACTTCTCACTCCACCAGTGTGTTCCTAGCACTACAACTTATATAACCACACATATGCTAGAAAAATAGGAGATAAGATTAGTGACAGTTAACTGCTATTTTTTTTCCACAGCCTGAAGAAGGTCTCTGAGATTAAATATTAACTCTAATCTTATTTGCTAAAATTAGCACACAGTGTATTCTTTTTCTTCCACAGCCAATTGCAAGTATAGTGCAGAAGTTATTTTCAGAGTGTAATCTGATAACCAAAATCAGTCACCAAAGCTGTTAGTCCATTAAGAATTAAGAGACTTCCTGGTTATTTACTTGGTTATTTTTACTCGGGATGGGGAAGCCTGTTTTTTTCCTAGCCTGGCTTATTTGGTTTTGGAAAACTCTTTGAAAGATTTAAATATATTACTAGACTCAAACAGGATAGTCATGTGGAAAATCAACAGTGTTAGACATCATGGTTTGTCCCTATATATGCACATAGGCAGGAATTGTTTTGAAACTCTGATCCTTTTACATAAGGTGGGACCATGCAGGAGGCAGGAAGAAGTCAGAAGAAGAGATGATAAACAGCAGAGTACTTTTGTAAGCCAATGCCACACCAGTATTTTACTGCATTTCCCTCTCTTTAATTTAAAAGCATTTAAATGTTTTCTCACCAGCAACTTACAGATATATTTCCCTAACCTGCCCATAAAGCTCTACCCAAGCTGAAACCAGGACAAGCTCCTAAAATGAGTAATCACTCTTTAAAAGCCCACTTGGGCGAGAAGCATCAGATGCAGATGTTTGTATTATCTGGGCTTGTAAACAAGAGAGAAATGTACAAGTCACTGATGGAGAAGACTGACAAAGAGAGGCCTTTGTTTTCATTCTAAACCCCCTTTTTAAATTAAGCTGATACCCTGCTGGCCCCAATTCAACATTCTGCCACTTCAGGTAGCGCATACAAATTTGGGCAGAAAAGTCACCTGAAGTCCAAGTAAGAGTCTGGCATCTCCCACATTGCATCACATTTGCAGGGGTGGGATGCCACCACACCACTACCATGCGTTCCTTGGACATGAACACAGACCAGAGGAAGGAAGAAAACGGACACAAAGTTCCTTTAAGAGAGGGATTTACCTAATTTATTTATTTCTAAAGTCCCATTAGAAAAGCTGCCACCCGCAAAGCCACACCAAGGTCAATTTAAGGGGCATCCTGGTATCTTCTCAGTGCATCCTCCACAACAGCCTCAAGGCTGTCATGTTGAGAGCTTCAAAGAGATGCTTAACTCCCTTTAGGAGTAGTTCTACAAACGATGTCACATTGGAAGTGCTTGTCCAACTTCCAGTGTTGTGCGTTTGAAAGAAAAAGACCCACAAGTGCCCCCCCTCTGCCTTCCCCCCTGAAGTCCCAGTTGCTGGCCAGATGACAGATTTACACTATATGCCCTGATTGCCTGTGTGAGAGTATTTTATTTACAAACTGAAGGAGTATTTTATTTACAAACTAAGTGACCAGATTCTGCATCTGGGATGGGGCAACCTTGGTTGTGTGTATAGACTAGGGAAGGAGAGGCTGGACAGCAGTGCTGCAGAAACAGACCTGAAGGTCCTGGTCAATGGCAAGTTGAATATGAGTCAGCAGTGCCCTGACAGCCAGGAGGGCCAACCATGTCCTGGGTTGCATCAGGCAAAGCACTGCCAGCCAAATTAGGTGATTGTCCTGTTCTACTCTGCACTAGTGTGGCCTCACCTTGTGTAGTGTGTGCAGTTTTGGGCACCACAATATAAAAAAGACATTAAGCTACTAGAGAGTGTCCAAAGGAGGCCATGAGGATGGTGAAGGGTCTGAAGAGGAAGCCGTATGAGGAGCAGCTGAGGATACTTGGTTAGTGGAGGCTAGAGAAGAGGAGACAGGGAAGACCTCATTGCCATCTTCAGTATCCTTACAAGGGGAAGCAGAAGGGCAGGTACCAACCTCTTCACTCTCGTGACCAGTGACAGGACCTGAGGAAATGGTATGAATCTAAGTCGGGGTTAGATCTTGACCTAAACTTATCAAGAAAAGATTTTTCACCTGGAGGGTGGTTAAACACTGGAACATACTCCTCAGGGAAGTGGTCACAGCACCAAGCCCATCTGAGTTCAAGAAGCTTTTGGACAACAGTCTCAGGCACAAGACGGGAATCTTGGGGTGTTCTGCACAGGGTCAGGAGTTGGACTCAATGATCCTGATGGGTTCCTTCCATCTCAGCATGTTCTATGATTCTATGACTTCTCATTTTCCTCTCTCTGGCATAAGGAGCACACCCAGGGGCAGCATGAGCACTTCAAAGAGCCTCCTGCTTCCGCACCTGAAAGGGGAGACTACTATCCCTCAGTGCCCGCACAGCATTATAATGTGGCAGGTCTGACCACAGGAGGTGAGACAGGGAGGAAGGAGAAGTCATTCACGCTGACTCGCCTACAGGATGGGAAGCAATAATTGCAAACTGTGCCCATCGCTCCGTGAGAAGTACGTCAGCACTGACGGCGGGGTGAGTGGCTTGGAATTGATTGCCAAGTGTAAAGATGGCGCAAACAGCCAGTGAATCAATGACCGTGTTATTGGTTATGTCAGCCTTTGACCGCACATGACTTAGGGGTGGAGCATAAGAGGCATTATTAAGGCACCCGCATACTTGGATTTTTCTGAATCAAATTCAGACATGGTAATGCCCTCAGCTTTGAGCATTCTCAAAAATTCCAGGCCCCAAGTCTGGGGCCAGTAATGTCAGATGAAACAAATGGGAAGAGAGGATCAGAAGACATCTAAGAAATTAAATCAGTAAAAGACAGAATAGTAAAAGTAAAAATAATTTCTGATCCAACTGCAATGCTTATTTTAATCCACAACTTCTAGTTTTTATTTCATCTCAGAGTTGTTGAAGCCAAATTGAAATTCTTTCAACCCTTCAAAAGTGAGATTGGTTTCAAATCAAAGCAAAGAATTTACTTCTGGAAATCCTGACAGTATCCTTGCACATTTTCAGCATCTTTCTCATCCCTGAAAATTTTAAGGAGAAAGCAATTTGTTGAATTTGCCACACCTCTCAGTCTATTGAGAAGGAAGGTAGGAATCACCAGTATAAGCCTCAGTACTTTGCTGCTGACACATTTCAGTGTAGGAAACAGCAGGCATCTTACCAAACATAGATTAATACAGCTGCAAAACCAAAAGGCTTCAGGAGAGTGGAAGATGCAGTGCTTTTCCACAGCAGGGATGCGCTGCTTGCATCACATTTACTGTTACCATCAGTCTTTGGCAGATGTACCCACTTGGCAGCTCTGGGCTTTACCGTAACAGTGGTTTGCTGAGCAAAAGGAGATGTTTGCCTGCATGGCTGCTCCTCTGGGCCACAGCCTGGCACGGGAAGCTCGGCAGCTAAAGGAGGCAGGTCTGTGTGGAGGTGAGGGGCTGCCGGCGGCACAGCCGTGCTGGCATCAGGCACACCTCCCTCTGCCACCTGACAACACCCTCAGCACAACAGCTCTTGGACTGCAGGGGCAAACTTCCTAAACCCCTGCAAGCAAACCTGCCAGAGCCCTTATTTTAAAATCTCACTCAGTAACTTGAAGTCAAACACCAGTTTATTAAATCATGAGGACAACAGTGTCTGTCATACAAGGCACTGAACTGACAGCTGAAGTGCCACTGTTTGGAGAAAACACTATAATGAACTTCAGCAGAACAAGACAATTTTTTCCTAACTAATTATGTGGTTTGGGGTATGTTGTTGATGTTAGAGGCTGTCCAAGACATAATGAGAACAGAGAAAATTCCTAATTATGGCCAAGAGAGTACCTGCAGGAAAGCCTAGGTGGAAAGGCTTGGAGAAGAACTTTCAGGCTGCAAAGGTCAGACTCTGGGTGACGGTGTGAAAAAGAAAATTAGAGATGAGGATGTACCAAACAACTTTTTCTCTAAAGGAACAACTTGGCTATGAAATGATTGAACCAACAAAGAGCATGTAAAAAACAGTGGCACTAACTAGCAGTTTAAACACTCAGGCGTGAACTGGAAGATAAGGCAAAGGGAAATATGGCTATGATATCTGGCAGTCTGAAATACATTTGTTTTTCAAGTGCAACGTGCACCTTAAGAAACCTGGAACACAATAATGAAGGATAACACAGGACGGTGGCTCAGCAGAAATGCTACCTTCCCTCCTCGGGTGTCTCTGCAAGCCATACTGAAACCAGTGGAGAAGAAACAAGCAGAAACTAACAGATTTTAACCCAAAAGCATCATTGGAATAAAAGTGAACTGTAATTTAAAATTAAAATCAGTCCCATATTTTTGCAAAAGGAAAATTAAACTGACCCTCAGATTAAAAAAGAAAGGAAAAAAAAAAGAGAAAGTGTTAGCAGTGAGGAGGGGTGAGGAAGGAGTGGGAAAGCTTTCACAGAATATAAATTGTGAGAGAGGAGTCTGTGAAAGATCTGTTTAGGTGCGTATCATGAGCCAAAGTGGATAAAAAAGGGAAAACAAAAATCAGTTTAAGAACTTTCAGAATGAAGAAGGCTCTAGAAACCTCCAAGTTACACTAGGAAATATCAAAATAGACAGAAAATGAAGATGTATATAGAAATTTTCTAATTCAGAGCGTGCTTAGAGGAGTGGTTCAGAGTTTCTGAAGCTCCAATTGATATACAAGTAAACACAACAACACAGGAAAACTACAAAGACCTGTAAATTGCACCAATACTCCTCTTTCCCAGGCATGGTAGAACGTATTTATATGAACAAACTATTTAAGAGTGTATTAAATACACAGTGCGTTAAATACACTGTAATTACTTTATAAAAACAAGGAATACTTCACAGCAAGGCATCTCACTACAAGCCCTACTATTATACTTCGTGTAGTGCAGGAGAGGAATAAACAAGCTCTGTCAAATATGATTTAAGAAAACACAAGGCTGCACTATGAAGAAGAGAACTGAATCAGAAGACAAAGGAGCTGGAGAAGAAGCAGGCTCAGGAGATGGGGCTGGAAAACATCCGATACGATGAGCAGCTCACAGATGCTCTGCTGTGGTTTCCACGGGATGATGCCCATGCTTCCGGCACTGCCTGTGACCATGTGCTGGCATGGCACAGCGTACAAAATCCCTGGCATCCTTACATCGGGGTAGCAGAGAGTGCAGCCCACCAAATACCGCAACATTTCAAATCCAGAGATGCTTTTGCTGTGCTCTGGAAGGAACTGAATGTAAAAGGGTTTACTATTGTGCTTCATGAGGTAACCGGGCAATTACAATTATTAACTGGTAGGCTGAAACCCTATATAAATGACCCAACTTCCTGCAGGCATCACAATTTTAAAACAAAACCTGCCAAATGCTGCGTTTGTTCCAGTTCTCCTTCTCCTCCCCCACCCTGCCTTTTAATTTCCGGTATTCGGACATGCAGTTTTTCTGCAATCACCTTGTTTTTGTTCTTGCATGGCTACTAACAGATCTGAGGATTACGGTGGCTTTTGTTCCACTGTTTGGTGTTCACATTTTATCAATGACGTCTGCTCAGCTCAGCAACGCAGGTTTCCAAGAACCAGCCGCTTCTGAGCTGAAAAAGTTGATCCCCTCCCATCCTCCACGAGGAGCAGTTAACTCTTCTCTCAGTGGCCCAAAAGGTTAACTAGGCTCTGTAAATCCCACCAGAAAAAAATCGTAGACATTTGCCTTCTTGCTGAGCTTTCATGTCTGCTATGCACAAAAGTAAATGGCTCTTTTAGTCCCTAAAGGAGTGCAGGCTCAGCAGGAGTGACCTGTAGCAAAGAGGTCAAGGGCAAGGAAAGATAGGAAGGTTGGGTAAAGGCATTCCAGTGCGGTCATAATCCCGCCCCTGGCTCCAGGTTATCCGCAGTGAATTGACTATCCCCTTTCTGCTTCCTGCACGAGATTTTTAACATCTACCCAGAAAGCAAGGGGTAGAATATGCCGTCTACCCTAGAAGCCCCAGAAATATTCTTCATGTGGAAAAATTATCGCCTTTCCAGCTTGACATGTGACTTCCGAGGAGGGTGGAAGTTGAGACTTTACAGCTATTTGTGTGTGTGTGTGTGTGTGTGTGTGTGTGTGTGTGTGTGTGTGTGTCTACATATGCTCACGTGCACCCACGCATGCTAGTGTGAGAAAGAGACTAGAAAACGTGAATGCGTGTGAAAGGGATTGAATCAGCCCCATCTGCTCTGAAAAGATCGTTTTCTCCTTGGATTTCTATTACCATCGTATCCTTGCCACACTAGAGTGATTCTAAAAGGCTACAGCTCTGGCAGACAGCATCATTACAGCTGCTCAGATTATTAACAGCATAAATAAACTCTCAGAGACACTACTAAGAAAATATTAACTACAATTATCACTGTCTGATAAAATAATGAACAGCAAAGTGTTATTCTGCTGCCTCAGTCACTAGTGTGCTGTGAGTAATGAAAACCAGTTTATGTATATACTGAAACATCCTGGAATTGGTTCTTGCTATTTTATTTTATTTTATTTTATTTTATTTTATTTTATTTTTTCTAAAGATCAAGCAGGATAGGCTGAAGCTCTGTATTTGCAGAATTCAGTGTACCCTGCCTCCTTTCCCGCCGTATATAATCCCATTAATTCCAAGTGAACAGAAAGCCATGCCCGTAGCCATGCACACATCTGTTGGAGGAGGGAGACGAGGCAGTGTGCAAGCTACCAGCAGCAACTCTAAAATCTCTTGATTGACTTTTATTTTTGGGCCTCGCTGCTTTTTTCCCCGTAATGAGGTGCAAAGGTGCACATGATGTCAATGCCATTTTTGCTGAATGGATACTCCTTGCCTTCCTCTTTTCCACTGCTTTGGCTTTGTGAGCTTGTTTTCCTCCTATTCCCCGGTGATATTCTCAAGTCCTGTCCGTTCTCGGGTGCAGTGGGGAGATTGGGCTTGGTTTCTAACTAATAGAAGTTATTAATTCCCTACAAGCACTGAGGAAAAAGATTCTTAATCGTGTGGAGAGCGGGACATGCGAGAAGGAGCCTCTCTCCCGTGCCCCCAGGCTGGGCTACAGCCCCAGCAACACTCTCTTTGGCAGTCACTTTGTCTTCTTCTTCACTGTCTGTTCTTTATTGGAACTCACTACAAAGAGGAAAAAGAAGCTACTTAGTCCTGAAACCACTCACTGCAGGGCAGACATGATGCTGAAGCTCCAGTTTGGGCAGACTGTTCTCATGGCCCCAGTGTGGGAGAGACTGCCTTCTTCTGAGTGGGGCCGTGTGGATTAGTAACCACTCTGCCCACTGACACCCTTATCTTCCCAGCAAAGAAGGGTGATGGTGGCAGGGTGACAAGGTGAGAGCAGGCACACTACCGAGCTGAACACGCACACTGGGACCTTTCTGCCTGAACATGTCAGGCCAGCTCAGAGTGAGAGTGTCTGTCAGACTCCTGGGGAAAGGGCCACATCCCTGCCTGGTATGAAGGAAAATTATCAAGATGATGGAGAGGGCAGCTGCTACTAAAACAGCCAGAAAGGAAGGCAAAACAGCAATGCTAAGAGAGAGAAAAGGGAAGGGAGCATTTTGTAAGACAGCTTCCCCTCAATCTAGGCCAGAAAAATTCTGCACTGTACCCTTAGTGTTTTTATCCCACTGCCCTTTTTTTGTGCCCCTTTTCATCATCTCTGCAGCATCTCACACTCCCTGCCTGGTCTCTTTTTTCTCCTCTGCAAGCATTTTGTTCTACCAACCCCCACTCCTGTGCTTACTGCCAGCTCCCATCCTTCCATTTGCACACCCCGGGGCTTGCATTGCGATGATGGTGACAGAGGAAGAAAAGTGGGGTGCAGAGGCAGGAGCAAACATCATCTTCAAGTGTTCCCCTCTGCCAGCTGTGAGGGAAGGACAGCAAGGAGGAGGTGACCTTCCCCCTTCATACAAATCACTGCTAGAATGAACCTCTGCTCCTGGGAGGCAAAGAGTCGAGCCACAGCCTTTCTCACTATTTTCCCTCCAGCATCCTTCCTCTCCTCATTCTCAGCAACTGGCCTCTTCTGGTCACAGAAGCAGGTTAAGACATGGCTTGCCCTGAATAAGTGACCTACATTAATTTCTCTTCTTTAATTAAAGTGTTCTCCTGTGAAACAATTTATAAGAACTTCTTTGCCAAGGGAAAGAAAACAATGTATTGTTCCATACACATTTTCAAAGACAAAAATGCTCTCTCCAAATGAATTTTGTCCCCCAAAAAGCCTCTATGGAAGGCAAAACACTGAGAATGGTAAAGGATTCGCTGAAGAAGAACTGAAGTTCATTTTAAATCAGTGTACCATGTACAAATGCTGTCTTACAAATAGGATTATTTAATTTGAACCTTAGATCTGTCAAGTTCCATTACTTCAAATGGAGCCTATCGTTTCTTGACTTCATTATAAATCAGGGTTATATTACAATTTACGTTAGGTAAAATCACTACTTCCACAGGAGGCAGTGAAAAAAAATTACACACCAGTCAGTAAATAGAGCAAAGTCATTGCACTGTTCTTGAAAGGCAAAAAGTCATCTTGCTAAATGAGGGTCCGAGCTGTCCTGTACCAAGACTGTTCCTAATAAATAAAAGACCTCTGGGAAAAGTGCTGAGCATACGCTGGATCTATTTTCAGCTTGCATCAGCAGCTGCTGCCCCTGGGATCGCATCTTTGCTCATACCCTACACCATATGTAATCACTCCAGTGCTGCAACCAGTAAGATAATGAAAGAGCATGGCATAAATCTATACTTGAGTGGAATGCTAAATGAGAAAAATAATGCAAAAAAGGGGGAAATAAACCACATTTTCAAGTCATTAGGAAGAAAGACTTTGACATATGAAGTGTTGCAACCATTAATAGCACTTATCATATAGAGTGGAGACAAAGAGACAAATTAATCAAACTGACAGAACTGGGACATTTTATGCTAATGCAGGCTCCTGGGTTTTCGTTTGTATTCCTCTGTGTCTGGAAAACTGATACCATTACAGGGCAGGAAATTGCATGAATAACATGCAACAGATCATAAAAATTCGCACACCAAGTGCAGAAACACTGCCAAAAGCACTGTAAAAACAAGGCTAGAGACCTCAACAGAGGAGCTACCAACAGCTAATGAATGCAAATAAGTACAGGAATATTTCCCATCCATGCATAACAATGAGACACAGGCTATGACTCCAGAGTCTCCAATAGTGTAGGTAAAATAAAGCCTGGAGAGCAAACACGCAGATAGCTGGGGGGAACTGCTGGCCAAGCCAGGGTCTGACTTTGTTTGCAGTATTGCAGCCAGCAGTTTAAAGCCACTGGGGAACTGGCATAGCCAAGCGTCACCTCCGTCTAAAAGCATCGCTATGTTAGATTTAATTTAACGTTTCAGGTAGAAGAGGGAGGGGAGGAGGATGTAAGAGGAAATAAAACAGAGCCACGAAACAACACATAGTCACACAAACCAAAAATCCCCTTGCCCCTGTGCAAATCCACTGCACATAGTAAAATTCTCACAGATAAAGACATTTAAAACATCATTCCTTTGGGAAATACAGAATGTACTTGCTGTCCAAAGCCACAGCCGTACTGCAAGGGGCAGGAAATTGCAAGAACTACAGGAATGCTGGGCAGGGCATGGTGTAATGTAGGATCTTGCCAAGGTTCCTTCATTTGCCATAGAAGCTTCTCAGGGACCTTTTAAAACCACTGTCAAAACAGAGCACTGAAAGTGCAGAGAGCTCATCAGCCATACAAACTCCAAATGACAAATAAGTTCACGTGATGGGCAGCCACAGCATTTCTTATTGCTCTCTGTTTTTTAAAAAAGTGATGCCTCCCCCTCGTATGGTACCTACAGAACAAACCTAAAGGGAGGACTAACTCTGGGGGATAAAAAGAGTGAAGTTGATGTCTTTTGGAGATGAGTCATTTCCAGCACTGCTCTCACCTTTCCCAGAATAGAATGATATGCAGCTGATAGGATTGAGCAAGAGCATTTACGTGCCAGTACTACATACATAAAGAGGGTGTGGAAATGCCAGACTGTTCAAGGGTGCCTGCTTTCCTGAAGAACAAGAAAAGTTCAAGTCCTTCCCACATTTGGTGCTGGAAGACCCCCATGTTCAGAGGTGGCAGGGCAGAAGCTCGTTCACCCCAGCAGAGGCAGGCATGGGGAGCACACAATACAAAGTCCAGCTCTCCATCCCTCTCCAACAGATCGCTGTGGTGGTTTTAGCCATGTGAACAGGATTTATCTCCAAACCTCAAAATTTCCTTCTGTTCCTTTGATCACTGGTAAAGCCTCAACAGAGTGCTTGGCATTGTACCAAAAAATGGCACACACACACACACACACACACACACAAAAGCAAGTTAGCCCAAAAGCTTTCCAAAGGCAATGACGGAGTAACGTTTGTTCTAAGAGGAGAAATTAGAAACACGCATTCATGAATTCTTGTAAATATACACCAGTCTGACAGACGGACAAGGGCTGTAAGCTGCAAAGGGCATTACTTTCTCCCTTCCCTTAAATTTAAAAAAAGAATGATAGCACAGACAATTAGTTACAAAAAAGGCCTCATAAAAACCTTGACTTTAAGAAATTCTAGTATCAGGAGGAAAATGTTATGGTCAAATAGTTACTACCATTTTGATTTTTTCTGCTCTTCACAGTAGCAAAGACGCCTTTGAAGTCTCTTAAGAACACATATGACACCTGACCTTTTCTTTTCCTCTACCCGCTATCAGAGCAGTTTGGGAAAAGAAAAATCCTAGTTAAAAGAGAATATTTAGAAAGGTCTTTACTACCACCTTATCATTCAACCAAGAGGTAGAACACAGTGGCAAGAAATGACCATGAATTCTCACAGTCCTTTGGCTATGCAATTACTCTGCAGAAAAGCAGTTACAAATCCAAACTGCAACTTCATCAAATAATTCAGATTAAAACCGTATCTGAGAACTAAGAAGAGAGTGCAAGAGCAGATGATGCAAACAGTCTGCGACCCTGAGGCTGGGAATGACTTGAAACCCTCTGAAGAGGAGTTTGCATGTGCAGTGCCAGTCTGCCCTACAGAGTTGCTTGTGGAGGTCCAGCACAGCTCCTGCTAGGGACACCTTGGTTGTGTACCACCAGCTGAAGACAGAGGTCAGAAACATGCTCAGATGCTTGTCTCTAACAATTTACCTGCATATGCCCTCTTGACTGAGTTTTCCAGTTGGAGAGTTCACGCATAATAGTGAAATAAATCCTGTAAAGGAAGGATTAGGTTCATCTTTGAAAAGGAAGCAAAACCAAACCAAGCCCTTAATGAGTGTTCTTCTCAGTCCTCCAACTGCAAAATACATTGAAGACAGAGAAAGAAGAAAGGGATTTTGTAATTTAAAGGTTTATGCCACTACTGAAAGGAACTCTTTCTGCTTTCTGAATGCTATGATGACTTTGTAAACGTGAACATGTTTCTTTGTAGAATGCTCCAATGCCTATATGTCATGGACACCTCTTCATTCTTCACTTCTTTGGACAATGGCATAGATATTATTTAACCTTAATGGCTACTGCTTACATAAACTGAGCAAAAATGACAAGAATAGATGGCTCTTACAAAAGACAGGCAACTCTCCTTTTTTTTTGTGCCTTGCATTTGACAAATTAATTCAGACATTTAAAACACAGCCATTAAAACATGGTTTGATGTGTCCAGTCTCCTGAAAACTAACAAATTCAAGGAATAGACAGGAACTGCTTGATTTGGCTTTATGTCTGAAAAAAAACACCATATGCAGAAATCCATCCAAGGCACAACATGAAAATCTGCAGTCAGATAAAAATAAGGTCAAAAAATAGTTGAATTCAAGAGGGAGATGGAATGGTTGGAGACCCATCCACCTCAAGTCCAGCTTCCGCTTCCGGAAGCAAAAATGAGCACGAGTCCTCTATGGAAATCATAAGGGAGGTTGTCAGGTTTTGTCTCTCCCCAGGTTTTTCCTGTCTTAAGAGGTTACTGGCTCCAACGCTGTCCTTTGAAAGAAACAGGAAATAACTGGAGCTTACTCTGTTTTTACTTGACCAAGAATCCTCTGACAGGGAAATTTTCTCTGAAGGCTGCCTGTGTATCGGGGGAGAGAGGTGGCTAGGCATGTTGTACTACTGCCGTGTGGTCAGAGATGGAAAGATACTTTGCTTTCAGAGTTGTTTTAAGACATGTTTCTTACTAGCTGCAGGCCCTTGAAATAGAGAACCACAGGTCTGAATTTCAAAGGTAAGCAAAAACCCAAGACATTTCTCAGAAGCAAAAGCTTTCCCTACACAGTCAGAAAGGTAGTCTGACAGTCTCACAAAAATCCAGGAGCACTTCATCGAAAGTATTTTTTCCAGAAACTAAGAACTGTACTGGTAAAGTTTGCATGGACAATCCTTTATTTCTTTAAATCTACTTTTTAAACCTTGAAACACTACCAGACTGCATTCTCACCCATTCTGGGAACACAAAGTATGAGGTATATGCAGAGATAAGGGAATTTGGTCCTATCACAATTCATAGCAAGCATATTTCAAGTAGAGTATTACCGTGCGTTTGAAGGCCAATACACCTCTTTAAACTTTTACATTGTTCAGGTTTCCTTCTGTGTCAGATAATTTATTTGGATGGTCTGCTTTCTCTTTTACTTCCCCTATAAAGCCACCTCAGCCCAGCCTTTGGGAAGTGCATCTGACACTACAGGAGCAGAAGAAGGCACCGAGAACACAACAGTGCCCCAGAATCCATCCTGGCTCACACCTGCCAAATCCCTCTGCAATCCTTACAGTAAGTCTGTACACTTCAATTTCTCTAAAGTGTTGTTCTGAAATGATGAGCAGCAGGTGCTGCAGGGAATGATGTGGACTAGGTGCAATACAACTAAATATGGTTACTTCAACACCAAAACAAAAGTGCCCGTTTTTTCAGGTCCTGAAAACCTACAGCTCCCATTTGTCAGGTCTGCTTAGCTCTCTGTGGAAGAAATGAAGTCTTGCTAGGTACCTGCTTGCCTATTCTTTGCGGTAAATGGCATGCACAAAATCTAAAATAATACTTTTCTTACTTTTAACCCGGGTCTGCAACCACTGTCACTCAAGCAAAAATTCCTAATTAAGCACCCTCAAAGTGCCTCCTGGTGAGGGACAGAAAGTCTGTAGCAATTCACAGGCACTTTCTGCTCTGCTCCACTCCTCCAAGTCTAGTTTACTCTTGAACATGGTAGTCTCAGCAGTTGTCAATGGCAGTGCACAGGACCTCAGGACTGCGCAGGGAGAACAGGCAGAGGACACAGAGTAGAGCCCATCCGTCACCCAGGACCAATCAGCCAGATAAGGCAGCAAGTGGCTTCATCCTGCCCTGATCATCTTGAGAAATGTTGCAATTAGTCCAACAATCCCCTCAATGCCTTCTCCATGCTTAAAAGATACAGAGGGAAGAAAATGAGACTGAAACTCTGGCTGAGGATGGATAAGCTGGAAGCTCTGAGTCAGGTACACAGGTTGCTCTGGGGCCAGCAGCTGTGCCAGCTGTGGATCAGTCCGTTCAACCTCCTTTGAGGAAATGTGAACCAGGGCATTTAGAGAGAGGTAAACACTGCTGAGTGGTTCACACAAGGTGATTTAATCATCAGTGACCTGATGCACAGATCTGTGCTGTAATTCCCATCTGATGCATCAACTGCCACCCCAGCATTTGCAGAGAGGTGATGACAGTATTTTATTTGTTCATAAGAGACCTCAGAAATCTACTGCTGAAAGTTTTATGTTACCATTATTTGACTCCAGAGCTGATACCTCTCAATTCCAGCTGTTTGGTGACACCTTGTTTATATATCGGTTTCACTGAAAGTGCTAGTACTGCAGCTTTCTGCTGCTCTCAGTCCAGCTATGGCTGTTTTGACTGCGGACCCCCAGCTAGCAGCAGGGTGCCATTTCAATTAGGAATTAAACTTCTCTTCACCACATAGTCTTCTAAAGGCTTCTAAATTTA